>JAIGNY010000624.1:87500-169780 GCA_020152595.1 Chiridota heheva
ATTTACCGCAGGTGGAAGAAAAATTGCCAACTGCAGAATTTTTTTTTCACGAAAATTTAAGAAAATTGCGCGAGAGTGAAAGAGATATTTGACACATTGAAGGAAATTTTCCAAAATTGAAGGAAATTTTACAATAAATAAAGAAAAATTACCGAAAATTGCACGAAAATGAAAGAAATTTCTCAAGTATTGCAAACATATCACGAACAATTATTTTCATTTTCCAAAAATTGATCAAAATTGGAGAAAAATTGCCCTCAAATCATAAATTTTCCGAAAATTTAAGATAAACTACACTGGGATGAAAGATTTCCGAAAATTGAAATAATTTAAGGAAATTTTCACGAGAATCAAGGGTATTTACCCAAAACTGAAAGAAATTTTAATATGATTGAAGGAAATTTCCTGAAAATTGAAGAAAGTTCACCGAAAATTGAAGCAAAATTGACTCAAAATAAGAAAGATTTTCAAAAAGTGAAGAAAATTGCACGAGAATTAAGAAAATTTCCTAAAGATTGAAAGAGAATTACCAAACATTTAAAGAAATTTGGTCCCGGTCCCCCACCCGTTTACCCGTGGATCCGCCCAGCCCACATAACTTGTCAATACTTCTTCAATGTTCATGCCAGAAACTCATAACTTTTGCATCTTATTCAACACATTACCTTCAACATAGATATTCAGATTAAAATCATGAATTAATTTGCTCCGCAGTATACGAGCTACTCACGTATGTTATTCAAACACTTTTCTCTGTGGCACAAACAATTTCAAGGCCTCCGTGGACAAACCACGCACGGATGATCGGATTTACATCGCATTAGTACGCTGCTCAGATTAGCACGTTACACCGTCATTGCTCAGACTTCAGGTAACTCCCTGGTTGTACCTGATAGGTAGTGTACAATATTTAATCATTTCAGGAATACCGACATGTTTTACTTACAAGATTAAGACCAATTTGAGTCCTGAGTAAGTTTATTGTTTGCTCTCTTACATTATTTTCTTATCTTCCTATTACAATGTCCATTGCAGCCTTTGTTGTTTGTTGTCAAGTAGAGCTGTGACCGTTTATAGCTGATAGAGTGTACAAGCTCGCAATTCCTTGTAGGCCCTAAACGTTTACTAGTAATAGTCTTACTTCATTGCGAGTAATCGTTTTTCACAGTCTGTCTTACCTTTGAAAATTAATATGTTCGTTCATGATTCAATCACACACACATTCGGCTGACAAAATTCCAATCAATACATTTTTACAAACTGTTAACCAGTTTACCCCCCCCCCCCTCCCCCCTACCCTACTACGCATTTCAAAACGTATACAAAACAGCGGTTGATGATCGGGGGTTTCTAAAAAAACTTGTGACTAATCAATGCATAACAAACAAAGACAGGAGGCATTTTTCAAAAAGAAAACTGACAAATACTTAAATCAAGAGTTGATAATTTTGGGGTAAGACTTGGAAAAATGGCCAGCGTCAAAGGAAAGAATGCAAATAGTGATTTATTCGGTGCAGGCTTAACAAGATTGATATGGGCTTATAGATCTTTATTACACTGTCAAATTGTAAATGGGGTAACTCCACTGTCCAGTTGTGCTGTCTAGAGCATTATATAATTCTAAGATGATGAAGGAAAGGTTTATTGGACAATTAAAATGAAAAAAAGAAAGTTTCTTTTGATACAGTAGTTTAAAATACCCTTGAATGCCATATTACAGTAGTTGAGTATGGATAATCAACTATTACTTCTATTAGTGGGAATTTTCACTGTGAAAACTTGGGGGCTTCAAAGTTGTCATGTTGCTTCATAAACTATTGATGGCATATTGAGGGACTAAGATTAAAGATGTCCAGTGATAGAAAACTGCATGGCTGTAGAAATCTTATAAATAAGTGTTGGCTAATTTAAACTTTGTAATCATTGTTAATTATTGCAGGTGTTGATCCAGTGGTAGCGTTGCCACTGTATACCAAATTTCATCAATAATTTGTTTCAGAATCCGCGCCCTCTATTTTGGCCTAATGAAATTTTAACAATAGCTCCGAACTCGGAAAAAAAACGAACATTTAAGTCATTATTTTCAATAAAAAAGTAGCAATTGAACACAAAAATAATCCACTCACATTACAAAAATGATGTTAATGTATCAAAATTGAGTAACGATGGTGTGTTATGTGTTCGATTGAATGAAATATCGGCCGATTTTGTAACGCTACTTTCCGGTCGTCTCGCTGATCTGTTGACCAGTTTGCTATGCAATAGTGTGTGGTCACGATAAAACGGGGAAAACCCTATTATTAAAAGAGGTTTTGTTACCAATCCAAAGTGAAGAAATGCAAAAGCAATTCTCAAGTAAAGAAAATGAAATTTTAAGCTTTAAAATGATATATGCCCGAAGATAAAACTCAATTGCGATAAATTTTTAATTAATAGATGAAAATTTTGGTTTTTATCATTTTTTTAAAAGAAAAAGATTTCAAATCGGGCATATAGAACTGGATGCTTCTGGTGACTGTGACAATATGCTTTAATATTAGGCTTGGGCGATATTGAACATTATGCAATATCGATATATCGCCCGGAAAATATCGAAATATCGATATGCAAATTATGGGACGTCATACGTAAGTCGTATGTACTGTTCTGGGCAAGGTAATCTCGCCTCGGCTCAAAAAAAGTTAAGTAAAACTTTTTGTACAAATTAACAGAAATCACTGCAAAATATATACATATCATCTTCAAATAAACACCCATTGTGTTTTAAAATGTTCTTTACATGGTTTCTATCTCAAAAGATCAATCACAGAAACATTGAAAAAGTTTGGACCTCAGCATATTCTTTAAAAAAAAAAAAGTTGTGGAACTGGTATTAGGCCTACCCTGTATGCCTTACAAAAATCGGCTCCAATTCTTCTTAAAATTTTATAACTTACTTACTTCTTATAAAAGTTGTACTGAAAAGGCATTATTTTGGTAGCATTATATGGACTTCTAGACATTCAGAAGTCCATATATGATGCATATTATCCAATTTCTAGTCTGCTTCAATCATCGCACGAGTGTTGTCACTCAGAAGAAACAGTGATAGCCTAGATGGTATGTGTGTACATAGTAAAGTACTGTACAGTGATACTAAGTGTATGTAGTTACTGCACTGTACATTATCTGATCGATCTGGCAAGACCAGTCTGTCACTTTTATACTTAAGACTTTCTGAACGAACAAAATAGTGAGAAAAACCTCATAGTTTTGTCAATAAATGATTGTTTGATATAAAAATTCAGATTCAGTATTCCTTTTGAGGAAACCTAACACGATCTTTGAGGATTCAACATCTTATGATTTTTGTTGTCTGAACATCGTAAGCTATCAAGTATAAAATTGAAGTATTGCGCAATGCCTATGTACTCCGCGAGTCGAGTGGTTTTTTGTTCATGGAAGGATTTAGGGAAAATTGTTATCACAATATTATTGTTTTAATAAGTTTTATCATAACTGAGTGCCTGAAACTTTGATATAAATGAAATTCATTAACTTTTTGTGGCTGTTTAATAAAGAAAATACTTGGATGTTTGATAGTCATGTTTAGCTTTTTAATAGTTAATGTATTGTGTATTATTGAAAAAACATAATATCGATATATCGATATGACCCTTGAACTCAATATCGGCCATATCAATATATGTCAATATCGAAATATATCGAAATATCGATATATCGCCCAAGCCTATTTAATATGTCAACACACAGCACACACACAATACACCACTTTAACCAGTTAACTTGATATCAAGTTACAGTATTGAAAGTGCTTCTACATAAAACCTAGTCCTATGAGTCATACCTAAAGTATGTCCAGTGTCCAGTGAAAGATATATATCATATGTATGTGAGGACTGTTTCAACACACTTTATATTATGTCAGAGTAGAATAAAGAGTATACTGCATTACTTGTGTATCCTGCTTCTTGAATTGGAATAACCACAATAGACTGCAAATATTGTGACATGGTGTCAGAAGTGGAGACTGGAAGAATAATTGCAAAGGAATACTTCCAGAGACTTGATGTCTGGCAGGATCTTTGAAGTCTTTCTAGCAGAAGTGGGGAGTTGTTAGCCGGAGGACAACTCCCTAAATCAGCTAAGTGCTCTTTTCAAATTTATATTTCATGTATATGCTGTTAATCTGCTTGAAAGAATTTTGATTTGATGTCAATTTAATTTGAAAGAATAGACAATGGAGCAAATTAAACCTCCTTCACATCCAGATTTCGACGCAGCCAGTTTGCCACAGATGTGGAAACGTTGGAAGGAAGAATTCCAGCTGTATATCGATCTGGCAATGGATAAGAAAGAAGAAAAGCTTAAAATTCAGATGTTCCGATATCTAATAGGGACAAAAGGACGAGAAATTGTAGCTACGTTGGAAGTCCCAACTCCTATAGTTACAGAATGGTCAGGTAGTTCAACGCCACCAGAACTGAAGTTGGTGGATATATTAGCCGCATTTGATAAGCACTGTGATCCCAAATGCAATGAAACTGTTGAAAGATACAAATTCTTCACACGAGATCAGCAGCCTGGAGAGGGAATTGACGCTTACATTACCGAGCTTAAACTTTTGACGACCACCTGCAACTTTGAGCAATTACAAGACTCACTGATTAGGGACCGCCTAATTTGTGGGATAAAAGACATCTCACTGAGAGAACGACTTCTTCGAGAAGGGGAATTAAACCTAGAAAGATGCATATCAATATGCAGAGCGTCAGACCTGAGCAAGGAACGAATAAAAAACACTAGAACAGAATGATGCAGTCCATGCAGTAAAATACAAGAATCGTCCCAATAGCAGACGACCAACTACTGGACAGAGTTGCAAGTTCTGTGGGTACAGGCATGAACTGGTCCGGGAAAAGTGTCCAGCATATGGAAAAGAATGCAAGATATGTAAGAAACCCAATCATTTTGCGAAGAAATGTAGGCAGCGGGGCCGTCAGTCCAAAGTTCATGCCATGGAGACCTACGACGACGCACGCTCAGATGATTCCTGTTGCAGTTCTGGAAAAGAATACCAAGAAATAAAATGTGTAACTCTGATAGACCCAGAGACAGTAAACAACGTGAATATTCCAGACAAAGAGTGCAAAAGTCAGGTGTATGCACACATGATAGTTAATGAAAAAGAAGTGAAGTTTCAGCTCGACAGTGGATCCACATGCAACATTCTGCCTGCTAGTATGCTAGATGGCAACAGGCCGCTGGATGAATGTTGTCAGGTGTTGTCTTTGTATAACAATACCATCATCAAACCAAAGGGGACATGTATGGTCAAGCTACGGAATCCCAAGAATTCCAGGAAATACAAAGTGAAGTTTATCATTGTAGGTGATGATCGGTGCGTGCCACTACTTGGATGTAGTGCAGCCCAGCAAATGGATTTGCTAAAGATTCAACATGAAAACATCTACCTGGTGAATGACAAAGTAAGTGACACTCAAATAACGATGACAAGTCTGTTAAATGATTACCAAGATGTATTTCAAGGAACTGGGTGCCTACAAGGTCAGTATCACCTGGAAGTTGATCCAACAGTGAGACCAGTGGTTCACCCACCTCGAAAAGTGCCGGTTGCAGTTAGACAACAGCTTAAGGCAGAACTAGATAGACTTACAAGAGAGAATGTCATCGCTCCAGTGACCAAGCCAACGTCATGGGTGTCCAGTTTAGTGACAGTGATGAAGCCAGGCAAAATGAGACTATGTATAGATCCCCGTGACCTGAACAGAGCATTAAAAAGAAGCCACTACCCAATGCCAATAATTGATGAGATGCTTCCTGATCTCAGTGATGCAAAAGTGTTTTCAGTCTTCGACGCTAAGAATGGGTTTTGGCACGTGGAATTAGATGAGGAGAGTTCCCATCTGACTACCTTCAACACGCCACATGGGCGGTACCGTTGGTTGAGAATGCCATTTGGTTTGTCGACAGCGCCGGAAGAATTCCAGCGACGCCAGGATCAGGCACTGGAGGGACTACCTGGAGTGAAAACAATAGTAGATGATATCCTTGTGTTTGGAGAAGGCAAAACACAAGAAGAAGCAAAGATCATGATAGCAAACTGAGGAAACTAATGCAGAGATGCAGAGAAAGAAACTTGAAGCTGAACTCCAAGAAGATAAAACTGAAGCAAAATCAAGTGTCATTTATTGGACACATGATCACAAACAAAGGGTTGAAGCCAGACCCAGCTAAAGTGCGAGCAGTGCAAGAGATGCCAAATCCAACAGATGTAGGCGGAGTCCAGCGGTTCCTCGGATTTGTTAATTATCTCAGCAAGTTTCTACCTCGGTTGAGTGATTTGTGTGAACCACTACGGAAATTAACCACGAAAGAGGCGGAATGGTGCTGGCTTGATGCTCATGAAAAGGCAGTAAAAAAAATCAAACGCCTGGTAACAGCCCATCCTGTCTTACAGTACTACGATAAAGACAAAGAACTTACTCTCCAAACCGATGCCTCAGAAACTGGACTGGGAGCAGCCATCACACAAGATGGAAAACCGATAGCTTTCGCAAGCCAAGCTTTGACGGATACAGAAACAAGATATGCCCAGATTGAGAAAGAGCTACTTGCAGTGATATTTGGAATGGAAAGATTTCATCAATACACGTATGGAAGGAAAGTCAATGTTCAATCTGATCATAAGCCATTGGAAATGATCGTGAAAAAACCCCTCCATCGTGCGCCAAAGAGGTTGCAGCGGATGCTGTTACGACTACAAAGATATGACTATGATATAGTTTATCACCCTGGGAAGATGATGTACCTTGCCGACACCCTAAGTCGAGCGTATCTCCCAGAAACCGGAAACAACCAGACTGATATCGAGACTGTCAACATGCTGAAGTCTCTACCGATCTCCCTAACACGGCTGAACGACATCAGACAATACACAAAAAGGGACCCAACCTTGCAAGCTCTAAAAGCTGTCATCCTTGATGGGTGGCCTGAAGACAAAGGACAATTACAGAATGATGTCGTGCCGTACTTCAATTTCAGAGACGAAATGACAGTTCAAGATGGAATCATCTTCAAAGGCCAACGTGTGGTTATACCACACACACTCAGAAAAGATATGACCAGCAGAATTCATTCATCCCATTTGGGTATCGAAGGTTGTTTGCGACGAGCCAGGGAATGTCTTTACTGGCCAGGCATGAATGCAGCAATCAAAGACTACATCAGCACATGCGATGTTTGCCGTACCTTTGAAACAAGACAGCAGAAAGAAACGCTGATACCTCATGATGTTCCAGAACGCCCCTGGGCCAAGGTCGGTGTGGACCTTTTCCATTTCAACCAGAACAACTACTTGGTCATTGTTGACTATATGTCAAACTATTGGGAAGTTGAATATCTTAACAACACCACATCCACAACAGTCATACACAAATTGAAAGCCAACTTTGCAAGACACGGAATCCCTGACACAGTCATCTCTGACAATGGACCTCAGTTCTCATCAGATGACTTTAAGAAATTTGCAAAGGCCTGGGATTTTGAACATAAAACATCATCACCAGGTTACCCCCAAAGCAACGGCAAGGCCGAACAAGCTGTTAAATCAGCAAAGATCCTCATGAAGAAAGCTAAATTGTCCAAATCAGATCCCTACCTAGCCCTTTTAGACTTCCGAAACACACCAACCCAAGGAATGGAAAGCAGCCCAGCACAACGACTTTTTAGCCGGAGAACAAAAACACTTCTTCCAATGAATCCCAAGCTACTCCAGCCCCAACATGTCCAAAACACTACAAACAAAATCCTAAAGAACAAGCAACGACAAAGTTTCTACTATAACAAAGGAGCAAAGGACTTAACCCCATTAAAAGCAGGAGATACGATTAGAATAACACCTTTACGTGGAGAAAAGGAGTGGATCAAAGCGAAAGTCAGAAACCAGACAGGGATAAGATCATATGATGTGGAAACAGGACAAGGCCAGATGTACCAAAGGAACAGAAGACATCTCAAGAAAGTCAAGAAGACGTTAAACACAAATCCAGTCAAAACTGAACAGGAGATATATACTACAGAAATGCCAAGTACAAATACAAAGCTAGAAATACAAAAGGAACAGATTGCCCGACAATACACAAATTTACAAAACACACCAGTTCAAAACATTACACGTTCTGGCCGTACAGTGAGAAAACCCAAGTATCTTCAAGATTACACCACCTAAATTTGTACACTACATAACTTTAATAAAACATCACATACGAAGTAATTTAAGGACAGATCAACATTAAAAGGACCTTACTGTATATGAAAACAATCAGTGAGAACTCAAGAACTTGTAGATCATATTGTGAACTTTAGTTAAGTTGAATATAAAGACTGTAGAATAGAGAACTTTAAATGCATGCACATTATGTGTACATAGTATCAAGACTTATTACATCATGTAATTGGAGAATTACCATCTTTTCAATTTTAAGAGGAAGGATGTGACAATATGCTTTAATATGTCAACACACAGCACACACACAATACACCACTTAACTTGATATCAAGTTACAGTATTGAAAGTGCTTCTACATAAAACCTAGTCCTATGAGTCATACCTAAAGTATGTCCAGTGTCCAGTGAAAGATATATATCATATGTATGTGAGGACTGTTTCAACACACTTTATATTATGTCAGAGTAGAATAAAGAGTATACTGCATTACTTGTGTATCCTGCTTCTTGAATTGGAATAACCACAATAGACTGCAAATATTGTGACAGTGACCACGAGAAGTCATTGCAGATTAACTGCGATTAAATTGTTAAAAGCAAATATAAAAAGTTAAAAACTTCGTTTTAACAGATTTTAGAAACTCTAAATACACGATGTCAAATATCTTTAACAATTCATCTCTACGGTAACCAAATGATTTAAAGCTGAAAGTTACACATCAGGTACCCCGTTTATTTTCCTAGATACGCCCCTAATTGGAGATTCTTTTAATTATTTTGACTGAAAGAATTATTTTAAAATGAAATAAACACCACACACAGCACATGCAATATAATTCATCTGTCACATAAATCATTACTGTAAATATGAAATTGCAGTACACTTTAAATCTGCAATATATTTTATCTCATGAATTTGCAGACGGAAGTGAAAAATTATTTTAATTTATACTGGATAAATTGTATTGTTCTTATCAATTTTTGAAAGGCTCTAGAATAGCATAGTATCAATCATTTCATAATAAGTGTTCTTTGAAATATGATAGCTGTTCAATATCTTGGGTCTCGAACAAGGTTTTCCTGCCAGTAACTATATTTCTCAGCTGTGAAAGGAGCATCCGTCAGTAATGATTCATCTGATTGTGGGGTTATGGGAAAAAAAAACGATGATTTTTCTTGACATGGAAATCAAAACAAAAACGAAATATTAAGAAATAATAATAAACAAATTTCAAAGTGAAGAATTTCAATGCAATAGAAAAGAAAAAGAAATATTTTGACTAAAATATGTTGGTTTTCAGTCATTAGCTTTGCGGTTTTAAGTATGAGGGAATATTTTATGTATGAGGAAATATGAATATTCATATTGCATATTATTTTCGACGCGTATGTTGTCATTAAAATGTGATTGATGATTTATTATTATGACAGGCATTTTTGCACCATGACGGCCTATCTAGTTATCATCGTGACATCTGGTTATTTGACACCTTTTTCTCAACGTTTAAACTTGTTTTTTCAGCAGCCCAAAGGTGGTGTACCAGCGTGAAATTTGAAATGAGTTCTAATTGGACAAGGGGTTGCCCAAAAATGATCGAAATTTAATTGATAACATATTATTTAAAAATTCAGTACTAACAATATCTGAATCTGAATAGGTTAAGTCGGCAAAAATTCTTCTAGAGGACATGAACGCCAACCGAGCATAGCAAAAGTATGAGAAAAAAATACACACACATATAATAAAAAAAGTCAATTAACAAGCTTAGCAACTTTAGCTTTGAAAGAGTTTAGACTTGGTGCATGTACAGTGTCCTATGGTAAAGCATTCCAATCTTTTAGTGTTTGAGGAAAGAGGGAGTATTTATAAACATTATTTTTAGCATAAGAAACATGGAAATTCAGATCATGGTTATTTGTTGTATTAATTCTTGCGTTTGGGATCAGGTTATCATTATCAATGGTGACAAGACTATTATTGATTTTAAATAGCATTTTTAGACTGGTGCTCCTTCTTCTTGTTATTAGCAGGGGCCAATCTAATTTATGAAGCATGCTAGTGACACTGGATTTATAAGAGTAGTCTGCCGTACAGAACCTGGCTGCTCTCCGTTGAATTGATTCAAGCTTATCTACATCGCACTGGTGATGGGGGTCCCAAACTGCTAATGCATACTCAAGTACAGGCCTAACTAGAGCTTTATATGCAGTTGTTTTAATGTCAGTGGGACAGTTTGAGAGGTTACGTCTTAATAGGCCAAGTACAGAGTTTGCTTTGTTGTGTATATGTTTATCCCATCTGAGTTTATTATCAATTTCAACACCTATAGGTACGGGTGGGAGTCATGTATAGTATGTATGTTTGCTAAAACATTCTTTTTGTCAGCATTTTTCCCTAACTTTTGTAGTGATTTTCTCAACTCAAGAAGGCTAGTAAGGTCATTGTGACTGGGCCTGTAAAAAGTTTCTACATACATGCTCTTTTTCTTAGGGAATTGGAATTTGGTCCAGATGATCTCACAGTCAAAGTCTAGTTTAGTGAGCTCAGTGAAAATCAGGTCATTTTTTATTGCCTGTAATACACCATTTTAACCATTTGTACTTGCATCTTTACGAATGACTGTATAATTGTTGGGAAAAAATTCAGAGTTGTTGATTTAGGAATTTAGCCAGGTTTCAGTGCCAATAATGACATCTGGGTCTTTGTCTTTTATAATACTTTCAATGGAGGCTTTCTTGTTTCGAACACTTTGAAAGTTGATAACAAGAAATTTTAGAACCTTCCTTTTTTACCTTTTTTGGATTAGGTTTTCAATTTGACATCGGTGATGGTAGATGGACCCCGAGTCAAGGCCGGATGAATAACTTTGAAGTGCCTTATATGAGTTAGCACAGTTGATGGAATTGTTAGTTGAGAAGAAAGAATCAGAGAAGTTCATGAAGTCACAAGTATCACATATCTAGGTACAGCTAGAATGAATGAGTCATCAATGTTGCAGCACTTAGTGTGGATCCATTGATCACAATTATCACACTGTACTGCTTTATCAGATCTCCTACACTGGAGTCCACACAGGCCACATGGAGCCGAACAGTCCGAACACAAAACCAATCATCGGTTAATGATGCAAGGGTGTTGTAAGCTTATTAATGCCTGCACACTTACTATGCACCCACGAGTCACAGTCATCGCAACAAATACCTTTCTGGTTATTTTTGACAGATTTGTTGTATTGTTTGCAAGAAAATTTGGGGGAGGGTCCAGGATTGCATTCAATATCACCAGAAAGGGTAAGGAATAAGAGGAGTAATTTTCTCTTGTGTGATTTGAATTTTGGCAATTTCCAACTTGATCTGTTCGAATGTAATTGCCCATCGACACATAGATAAGTTGTGAGTATGTGATTTAAATAATCACTCAGACCAAACAAGACAAGGTAGCCAGTTTGTGGGGCATTTAGAGGCAAATTTGAGGCCTGAGACAAGTGGGTTGGTGACGAACGTAAGGACTTCAGAGATTCGGAGGCTCTAGAGTATGTTACCAAGAACAATACAGGGAAAAATAGGTTGTGAGTCAGAATAAACATGATTTACGAATCTGTTAAACAAATAATATAGGCCTAGGCCTAACGTTACTACATATAGGCCCTTAACTTGACAACAGGAAAAACAACAGCTAAAGGCTGCAATAGACACTAATACTGTAATAGGAAGATAAGGAAATAAAAAAAAATTAAATGATGTAAGAAGGAAAACAATAAACTTACTTAGCACTCAAAATGGTCTTAACTTCCAATCACCGAAGAAAAAAAAGAAGAAAATCGCGGAAATGATTCTTAATACAAATAGTGTGTAAGGCTAAATAACAATAGGCCTAACGTTAGGCCATGACTTAAGGCTTTAAATCCCACGCAATCAAGGCATGTTTTACAAGCTGTTAAATCGACCAAAAAACATTTGAAAAATACTTGAATCGTCACAATCAGTACATTTACATGTAAATATTACCTGATGAGTCAAATAAATTTTGCAAGAAAGAAAAAATATTGGAAAATAAACAAACAGAAAAAGGTTTTAACAGAGCTAAAATGCTGCATGCGTCGCAAAGATGGCGGCCATTTTTTCGAGAGGACTGACATTTCAGAACTTTCTGGTGGTGGCGCAGTTTTTAAATGTTTTACGGGAGGTACATCGTAGGCCTAGTACTTGTATGCAAGATTTTCCCAGAAGAACTTTGAAAGCCGTAGCGAACAGGACAAAGAAAGTTACACGATGTTGAGTTTAAATGACATTGAAAAGAAGTTATTTGTTCTTTCTAAACTGAATTGCCATGCATATTTTCCATAAAAACGATGATTTATTCTGTAGAAGTAAACTTTTTTTGATTTGGGAAGCAAACGGCGTCTATTTGGGCAATGTAATCAGTACTTTTGCCATACTGGTTGCGCGATTTTTTTTTTACTTCGCTTTGTTAGTTGTAGTTTTGGAAGAATTTTAGTGTATTTCTGAAAATTACGGCACTAAACGCGTGTACACGATACACGCTCGCTTTTTTTGACGTGTACACGATACACGCTCGCTTTTTTTGACGTGTACACGTTTACTCAAATTCCTAAACATTCTCAGCTCTATTGTCAAGTAAAGGGTCATTCCAGTTTTAGTCCGACCCCCCTCCCCAATGCACGACATTGTCCCTTTTGGCACCCCTCGGAAATGTTGTCCGTAGCTTGAAGCAAAAATCGTACCCCTCTGAAAAAGTCGTCCATAGGTATCAACTTAAAATTCTTACCCCTCTGAAAATAAGTGTAAGCAAAATCTCACCCCTCGTAAAATGTCGTCCACAGTGAACCAGATTGTTCACATTGTGTGAGATGATCGCGATAAAAACATTTTATATTTTGTGATATTTTTTGATTTTCAATATGTATTACTAAAATCTTTCAAAACCTATATCGAAATTCCCTAGAAACACTGAAGAGTTTTTGATAACCTAAAATAATTGAATACTTTTAAATGAACATAATAGATCAAAGACGAAACAACACCGTACATATTAAGAGAATATGGAATGTCCGTTTTTCATTTGGGTAGGCACGGGGCATGACAGATTTTTTGAGGGCACGTGCCTCCCCATCACCCTATTTCAATCCTGGTGATGTGCCTAGATTTATTATGTAACATTACATAGTGTGGCCAATATTATTTATCGACTAAACACAAAAATATTGACTGGTTTCACAAAAAGTGGGGTATACAGGCTGGTCCTTGAAACGAGTTGGAGCCTGAAAAATTATACAAAAGCATTCTTAATTTCCCAAACTGATGTACTGTACCTTTTCTAACAGTGTCGGGGAAGGGGAAATTGCAATCATTTTGATTAGTGTTACTTGGTCCCCCATCAAAAATCTGGAGTCATCCCACCCCCCAAAAAAAATCCTGTCTCATTTATATTTTTAAACCGTTCTAATGTATTTGAAATGCAATTAACATTCTCTTGTCGCCTGTTGTATAAAGGAAACTCGTTCTCTACATTATATCTCCATACTTGAAAGCTATTTTGTCAAAATGCAATTAGCATTTGTCTGTCGCTGCTAATCGTATGCATCGTCGGTGATGAGAAACAAGATAAAAGATAAGATCAAGAGGGAGTGTTTCTTTTCAAAAATAATTGGCGCCAGAGGGACGATTTTTACCTTGTACCCCTCCCTAAAGCCACCTCTTTTCATCGTTATTCTCACTATTCCTCGAAAATTCCCCTCCCCCCTCCCCCAAATACAGCCACTAGGCCTTGGTCAGTTTTTGAAGGGAAATTTCCAGGAATCCAAAGTTTCGACCACCATTTTCCAAAACAAATTTGTGCCATGGGCACCAGCTTATACACACCTACCTGGGCCTATCAATACACCCCTATCTACTAAGCGTACGCCTCTCTGGTCCTCTTTCCAAAAAAAGTCAGGATATGAAGATCTCATTGGTTAAGGGGACGTCTATAACGTATTTGTTAGGCTTGGGCGATATGGAACATTATGCAATATCGATATATCGCCTGTAAAATATCGATAATATCGAAATATCGATATGCAAATTATAGAACGTCATACGTAAGTCGTATGTACTGTTCTGGGCAAGGTAATCTCGCTCTGCTCAAAAAAAAAGTTAAGTAAAACTTTTGTACAAATTAATAGAAATCACTGCAAAATATAAACATATCATCTTTAAATAAACACCCATTGCGTTTTAAAATGTTCTTTACATGGTTTCTATCTCATGGTTTCTATCTCAAAAGATCAATCACAGAAACTTTGAAAAAGTTTAGACCTCAGCATATTCTTAAAAAAAAAAAAAATGTTGTGGAACTGGTATTAGGCCTACACTGTATGCCTTACGAAAATCGGCTCCAATTCTTCCTAAAATTTTATAACTCACTTACTTCTTATGAAAGTTGTACTGAAAAGGCATTATTTTGGTAGCATTATATGGACTTCTAGACATTCAGAAGTCTATATATGATGCGTATTATCCAATTTCTAGTCTGCTTCAATCATCGCACGAGTGTTGTCACCAGAAGAAACAGTGATAGCCTAGATGGTATGTGTGTACATAGACTGTACAGTGATACTAAGTGTATGTAATTACTGCACTGTACATTATCTGATCGATCTGGCAAGACCAGTCTGTCACTTTTACTTTAGACTTTCTGAACGAACAAAATAGTGAGAAAAACCTGATAGTTTTGTCAGTAATTTGTCAATTAATGATTGTTTGATATAAAAATTCAGATTCAGTATTCCTTTGAGGAAATTTAAAACGATGTTTGAGGATTCAACATCTTATGATTTTTGTTGTCTGAACATCGTAAGCCATCAAGTATAAAATTGAAGTATTGCGCAATGCCTCTGTGCTCCGCGAGTCAAGTGGTCTTTTGTTCATGGAAGGATTTTGGGGTAATTGTTATCACAATATTAATGTTTTGATAAGTTTTATCATAACTGAGTGCCTGAAACTTTGATATAAATGAAATTCATTAACTTTTAGTGGCTGTTTAATAAAAAAATACTTGGATGTTTGAAAGTCATGTTTAGCTTTTTAATAGTTCATGTATTGTGTATTATTAAAAAAAACATAATATCGATATATCGATATGACCCTTGAACTCAATATCGGCCATATCGATATAGGTCAATATCGAAATATATCGATATATCGCCCAAGCCTAGTATTTGTGCGCACTGAGGGTAGGTCTGCCAAATCATACAAGTTACGTACAAGAGGGAGGGGAGTGTTCAATGCCACAGAGTACAAATAGAGGAGGGGAATGGTCGATGCCAAAGTTACTAGATGATCAAAATATTGGGGTTGATGTGTGCTCTTTTAATATGGCACCTTACCTTGTTTTATCATTCAATGCATGAAAATGATCTGCAAAGAACCAGTATACGCACCAGTGCAATATTTAAGCTGGAACAGAAATGTCTTCCTCATTTCACAATTCTTTTAGCCCTTTGAATGGCTTCAAAATCTGACCGATGTTTATTATATCAAAACCATCCAAGTTCTTGGCGGTCCATGGTCCTTTTTATTTGTATATAAATTTCTAGCTATGAAGACCCACCTCTTTTGAAACTCATTATATGAGAACCAGACAAGCATTTAGCAGTTTAGCAAGGACTTTTCTCAAAGGGATGAAGAGGGCACCGGAACAGTGTTTCCATATTCATTTTGTTTTCATTGATATCACGAAAGGGAGCACAAAGGTGGGACCCCGAGATCCCACAGTTGACCTGAGTATAAATATATATATATATATATATATATATATATATATATATATATATATATATATATATATATATATATATATATATATATATATATATATATATATATATATATATATATATATAATATATATATATATATATATATATATATATATATATATATATATATATATATATATATATATATATATATATATATATATATATATATGTATATATATATATATATATATATATATATATATATATATATATATATATATATATATATATATATATATATATATATATATATATATATATATATTTTTTTTTGGATGGGGGTGGGCTTACAAAATAACAAATGGTATAAACTTAGAAGATACTGTAAATAGCTGATGGACTTTTATGTTTTTCCTCTTCAGAATTTTTCTGTTACAGGGGCCCCAAAGTTTGAGTCTGCGTTGGGGTCTCACAAGTCTTGGCCGCCCTAAGCTTCAGCCACATGCAGTTAGACAGGGATATAAGCCTAACCCTAGCTACCAATATGACAATATAAATCAATTTATCAAGAATGACACAACTGATCATCATTATCATTTGTTTCTTCAGATCTACTCCTGACCTGTTCTCTGGAGCCATCATTTGGCCCTTTCAATACTCCTAAATCCAGTGGAATGGTGGCCGGGTGGCAGGGGCAAAATTCCCCCAGTGAAGATTGATGAGAGGTGCCGAATGCTCACAGGAGTGAAAAACCGTCCTGAGACTATATTCTTTTATAATTTTAATTCTTACCTTCTGCAATTTGTATAATTACAAAACAAAACTTTATAAATGTTTTTCTGAACAGCTCAATTGCTTTATTCCAGGGGTGGGTCTAGAGGGGGGTTTCTGGGGGTTGGAACCCCCTCCTGCGAAACATTTCCAACAATTTTCATTACTCCATTAATAAGCAGAATAATAATTTTAATTCTCACCTTCTGCAATTTGTATAATTACAAAACAAACTTTGTAAATGTTTCTCTCAACAGCTTAATTGCTTTATTCCAGGATTGGATCTGGTTTCTGGAGGTTGGAACCCCTCCTCCGGTAAAATTCCAACAATTTTCATTACTCCAATAATAAGCAGAACCCCCTCCTTGTAAATTTCCTTCAATTTTAGGGAAATCTTTTTCAATCTTTGGAAAATTCTTAAATTTTTGTGCAATTTTCATAAAATTATTTTATTTTGGGGCAATTTTTTCTTCGATTAGCTGTAAATTTTCTGAAAACTTTCTTCAAGTTTGAAACAAATTTCTTTTTGACCACCAATTTTCTGAAATTTGGGGAGAGTTTCATTTATAGAAATTTCATTCAGTTTTCGGCAATTTCCTTAATTCTCGTGCAATTTTCGGAAAATTTCCTTCATTTTGGAACAATTTTTCTTCCATTTTCGGTTAAATACTTCAATGTTTGGGAAATTTCCTTAATTCACGGAATTTTTTTATTATTTTTGGGCATTTTTTTATTATCCTATTTTCGGTAAATTACTTTTGTGTTTGGAAATCATTTTCAACATTTGAAAAATTATCTTTCATTCTTGTGTAATTTTCAGTCAATTTTCTTCATTTTTGGGGCAATTTTTCTTTGAATTTTTGGTACATTTTCATCAATTATAAAATGATGCCAATGATTTTGCTGCCAAAATCACGAGAAACGCCGCAGGGATTATGAGGGCTTCGCTCCTAGATTTCACACAATGTTATATGTTTTAAGCAATTCTCTGCTATCAACAGATCAAAATCACGAGAAACGTAGAGCTTCCAGTATCTTCTTCCCTGTGTCCCTACCAGGGCTCTACCCTTAGATTTGACACAATTTTAAGCAATTTTGTGCTACCAAAATCACGAAAAGCGCAGGGTTTACGTGGGTTTTGCTCCTAGATTTCACACAATTTTAAGCATTTAACTGCTTTAAAAATTATATGAAATGTAGGGTTTTGCTACCAGGTCTTTCGTCCCTAGATTTGACACAATTTTAAGCAATGTTTTGCTATTTCAAAATCACCGTAAGTGCAAGGTTTCCGACTCGGACGCCCTGAGTTTGACACCAGATTAAGCAATTTTCTGTTATCACGAGAACGCCATGACCTCGGGAGCTATGCCCCTTAGGCCCCTAACCGGGCTTCACCCTTGAGAGTTGACACAACATTAGTTTCTTATCTCAAAAATATGAGAAATGCAGGGCTTCCAGGAGCTTCGTCTCTAGATGTGACACAATTTTCTGCTACCAAAATTATTAGAAAGGCAAAGATTAGACCCTAGATTTGACACAATATTAGGCAATCAAAATCATGTGAAACGTAGGGATCTCGGGGGCGAAAACTTTGCCATAGATTTGACACAATTTCAAGCAATGTTTTGCTATTAAAATCACCAAAAATGCAAGGCTTCTGACGCCCTAACATGGGTTTGACTCAAGTTTCACGAGAACCGCATGACTTCCGGGGGCTTAGTAAACCCCTAACGGTGCTTCAACACAATATTAGTCAAGTTTCCTGCTCTCAAAATTGCGAGAAATGCAGGGCTTTCAAGAGTTTCGTCCCTAAATTTGACACAATTTTAAGCAATTTTCTGCTACCAAAATTACGAGAAATGCAAAGATGAGACCCTGGATTTGACACAATATTAAGAAATATTCTGCAATCAAAATCATGTGAAAATCAAGGCTTTTGGGGGCTTTGTCCCCTGGACCCTATCAGTGCTTCGCCCATTGATTTGAAACACTAATTTTAAGCAATTTTCTAAACGGTGCCATTAAAATGGTGCTTGGAATTTTGATTTCCTCAACTTTGTAATCTTTTAAGCATTATTGGGACGCGGGGGCGCCAAAGTACACTTCCCAATGAAACATGACCCACCACGCCACTGCCTAAAGCCTTTCTACACATATTATTCTTTTGCTACAAACTTTTGCACTGTCATTAAGCCTCATTGTACTGTCACAAGATTATCACATCTCTCTTGACTGCTTGAACACAGACTGACAGACAGAGCACCAAATGAACTACAAATTACTGTTTTAACTGTAAACAAACTGACATGCATATATCTCACATATGATCAAATCGCATGCATAAACTATATAATATTATTAAGTGGCCCATTCCTAATTCGCCCAATCTGTAACACAGATATTCAGCCTGAGGGTCCACCTGAAAAAATGAGTGGTGTTTTCATTACCAGTACTGTTTGTTAACGTATAAAACTTTAACAGTATTCAGGATGGTGCCAGAGTTTTCCCAACAGGGGGAGGCTAAAATATGTTGGTTGCATCTAACAGTTTCTTCAGTCATTTCCCCAGATTGACTGAAAAACTTCCCGACTGGGGGAGGGGGACCACAACTCCTGAAATCATGGATTGATGTGTTTAAAATGGGGGTGGGATAGGGAAATAAGCTATTGTAAACATTGAGGGCAAATCTCTTTTTTTCTTTTCGGGCACAGTGCAAGCTTTGGCACATACCTTAACAGTATACCCCTGAGGCAAAACAAAAGGGTGGGTAAATTCCACGGACCCAAAGCAGTAAATTAATACAAAGTCAGATAACAACAGATTTAGAGGTTCCGATACGCAATAGGAATATCAATCAATTGCTTTTGATTTCAGAAGGGAACAGTATAGTAATGATATATGGTATACTTTTATCAGTGCCAAATACATATTTCCAAGTTGGAGGTAAATGAAATTTGAAAAACAACTGACAAATTATAAAAATATGCATATGAGCAAACGGCTCAGGTGTTTAAAGTTCTTTGTGTTTAAATTTAATTGATGAACATGGTAAATTGTTTCTTAGCAAAGTGAAATAGCAACAGAAACACAAAATTTTAATTTAAAAACTGGCATGCACGAAAATGTTAAAGGAAAAAAAAAAAAAGAGCATGTTATGCATGCATGGGCTTGTGCTACCACCTTTTTTTATGAAAAAGATAAATTTTGAAAGAGAAGATGAATATATTAGTGATAGACATATAGGTTGAAAATAGTAAAGAAAGGGAAGCTATATCTTGCCGGAAAGACAGGCAAATCATGTCATCCAACATTTTTGAAGAAAACCAAATTTCTTTTAAAGATTGATAGGGCAGGGGAATCATAGGTGTAGGAACATGTTCTTCATTAAAAGGGGGGGGGGTGGGGGGTGTATAAAGATATGTTACAACACTAGTTTCAAAGGTTAGAAATGACTTAGTTGGGAGCACCATGCTGCCATGTAAGTCACTGCAACATTGAGGGGCACGTGCCTCTGTTCCTATGCCTATGAGGGGAAGGTGATATTGGGGAACACTGGCATTTCCTTTTCCCTTTTTCCAACAACAGCATGACAATCTCAGAAGTTAAGTTTGGAAATGTTAATACAGCCCACAAGTAGCAAAAATGTCAGTCAAGTTTCAAAACAGAACAAATAAAACCAAAAGAGTAAAGAAAATACTCGTCGCATTACCTGTAAGGAGAACAAAAATGCAATGAAAATATCATTTCAGTACACAGTTGGAACCTTGGTTTTATGAGGAAAACGTGTAGGCTTAATGGTATTTGTACATAAGACTGCAATATTTAAGTTAGCTTAAAATCGGGACTGTTTTCTATAGTACATCATACCACAATTACTTTTCATTAAGTTTCGATATTCGTCTGTGCAGATACAAGTGTTTTCCCTTAACCTCTTGCAGATTGCTAGCTTTGCTGTTTCACAGGGGCGACCCGCCCAGCCCCTCATCAGAAAAAAAGAAGCTAATGACTGATCCTTATCAATCAGAATAGTTTCATTCTGAGGTATGATTATATGTAAAATCCCAGAGATTCTTCACCAGGGGCTTGAACCTCAAGGGGCCCCTGGACTCAACGCCGAAAAGACGCAGCGATTCGCATGCGCATTAATGTCTATAGGATAGCACCCTGTTCATCTTTAAATCAAGCTATGGGTCTGAAAGCATGTCAAGCATCTGTAGAATGCGTCTGCTATTTGGAGAATCGTCCATATTGCAGCTGTACCGTCTGTGTCTACGTAGGCCCTACGTCTGTAAAGAACTGAGTGTGACTAGGCCTAGGCTAACGATAATGCTAATATTTTTAACTTGCATCTGCCGATGGTGGTAATGTGGTAGGCCCTGAGGCTATAGGCCTAATCTATAAAGCTTCATCATCATATTGTCAGTATTATGTTTGTAATAAATTCTTCTTAGAAGTACTTTAGACTAGACTAGAACCAAAAATATAACCCCTCGGAAAAAAATGGCTAAAAATATAACCCCTCGGAATACGTCGTCTATATGGTCATTATAGGGAGCCACAAATAGTCCAGTTTTTTAACCCATCGGGAAAACAAAATTGATGAAATTTCTTACCCTCGGAAATTGTTATCCATAGGGTGAGGCAAAAATCTTACCCCTCGGAGAATGTCGTCCATATGAAGGAGGGAGAAGGGGGGGGGGGGGGGAAGGGGGGAAGGGTGCGGACTAAAACTGGAATGACCCAAAACCTGGGCCTATAGGTAGTAACGTTAGGCCTAGGCTTGATTTATTTGTTTATCAGATTCGTCAATCATATTTATTCTAACTCACAACCTCTTTTTCCCTGTATTGTTCTTGGTAACATACTTTAGAGCCTCCGACCCTCTGAACTCCTTACGTTCGTCACAACCCCACTTGTCTCAGGCCTCAAATTTGCCTCTAAATGCCCCACAAACTGGCTACCTTGTCTTGTTTGGTCTGAGTGATTATTCAAATCACACTCTCACAACTTATCTATGTGTCGGTGGGCAATTACATTCGAACAGATCAAGTTGGAAATTGTCAAAATTCAAATCACACAAGAGAAAATTACTCCTCTTATTCCTTATCCTTTCTGGTGATATCGAAAGCAATCCTGGACCCTCCCCCAAATTTTCTTGCAAACAATGCAACAAATTTGTCGAAAATAACCAGAAAGGTATTTGTTGCGATGACTGTGACTCGTGGGTTTATAGTAAGTGTGCAGACATTAGTATGCAGCTTACAACACCTTTGCATCATCAACCGATGATTGGTTTTGTGTTCGGACTGTTCGGCTCCATGTGGCCTGTGTGGACTTCGGTGTAGAAGATCTGATAAAGCAGTACAGTGTGACAATTGTGATCAATGGATCCACACTAAGTGCTGCAACATTGATGACTAAAAATACAGCGACCTCATGCATTCTAGCTGTACCTAGATATGTGATACTTGTGACTTCATAAACTTCTCCGATTCTTTCTTCGCAGCTAACAATTCCATCAAGTGTACTAACTTATACGGGCACTTCAAAGTTATTCTTCCGGCCTTGACTCAGGGTCCAACTACCATCCCGATGTCAAATTGAAAACTAATCCAAAAAAGGTAAAAAGGAAGGTTTTAAAATTTCTTGTTATCAACTTTCAAAGTGTTCGAAACAAGAAAGCCTCCACTGAAAGTCTTATAAAAGACAAAGACCCAGATGTCATTATTGGCACTGAAACCTGGCTATATTCCAAAATCAACAACTCTGAAATTTTCCCCGACAACTATACAGTCATTTGCAAAGATAGAAGTACAAATGGTTATGGTGGTGTATTACAGGCAATAAAAAATGACCTGATTTTCACTGAGCTCACTAAACTAGACTCTGACTGTGAGATCATCTGGACCAAATTCCAATTCCCTAAGGAAAAGAGCATGTATGTAGGAACGTTTTATAGGCCCAGTCACAATGACTTTATACTAGCCTTCTTAAGTTGAGAAAATCACTACAAAAGTTAAAGAAAAAATGCTGACAAAAACAATGTTATTCTTGCTGGTGATTTCAACCAACCTAACATTGACTGGAGCCAAAACATTTTTTTAGGAGCTAACGCTTCCTCCGAAGCAGCCAAAATGCTTCTTGAAGTGGCCGATTCATTCAACCTCATTAAAATGGTGCAGTCACCTACCAGAGATAACAACATTCTTGATCTTGTATTTACTAACAACTCACCAGCTATTAACTCAGCTAACTTCACACCCGGTATAAGTGACCATGATATTGTTGAATTGACCCTAAACATCTCCCCTCGTAAAAAGTTGCTTAAACGTAAAATCTATTTAAGGAAAAAAGCTAACACAGAACGCATAAAAGTAGACCTGTCTAAACTTAAACTGCGATATTATTCTAAATTCAATAGCTCATCCATTAATATTGATGAAAAATATAATTTCTTTGAAAAAGAAATTAAACTGATTATTGAAAAAAACCACCTCACAAATTCACCTCCACTAAACTAAATCTACCTTGGTTCACCCATATCCAACGCCGTCTCTGCAAGAAAAAACAAACTGTTCAAGAAAGCTAAGAAAACTCAATAAATCCATGACTGGAATCCATGATCTGTCAGTAAAAACATCAAAGAAGCTAGAAACAACTTCATCTGCAATAAACTTGAAAATTCCCTAACTGAAAACCCCTAGGCATTTTGGTCCTACACAAAAAGACTTAAAAGTAATTCCGTGGGTGTGTCAGACCTTATGAACAACGGTAAACTTTGTAGTGACAGTATGAATAAAGCTAACATTCTAAACAACCAGTTTTTCAGCATTTTCACAGAAGGAGATACCTCTCAAATTCCTGTAAATAAACCGCTCACCACCAACAAAATAAACTAACTTATAATCACTCCAGAAGGTGTCAAAAGCAACTGCAAAACCTAAACCCAAACAAAGCCCCAGGTCCTGACCATATACCACCATTGTTCTTAAAAACACATACGGAAGACCTTTATGAAATCCTAAGTGATCTCTTCCAAACCTCTGTAGATAACGATACTATCCCAAACAAGTGGAAAAAAGCAAACATATGTGATTACTGCGCATTTGTGATTCCAGGTTTATTATTTTTTTTATTTGAAGGCTGAAAACTTCAATCAGTTATCATAGGGAATTTATTGTAGCCTATTGCAATTTTGCTAAGCAAGGTAGGGAAATGAATTGCTAAACGTTATGTGCAATTTTTGCTTCGCAAATTGCGATGCGAACCCGAACAAATTGCTCCCTGCATTTTATGTACAATTAAGTTTCAAAACAATTTTTATATCATCAGTACAAGTTATATTATTGGTTTTGCATACAAATTATGCTGCTACAAAGGTTTCTCTAGCTGTCACGCTAGCTTGTCTTGGTTGTCATGATAAACTTACGGGAATAAAATGTAAATCTGTGGGAAAGATAGTTTTCATGCCACAGAGTTCATTATGTAGTTTGTAGATAGACCTTCAGGTGAGATGGTGATATTTTCATACAGTTTAAACAAAAGTTTAAAAATCTTGTCTTTTTTTTTACAGGTTGTCACATGAACATTTTTTGTGTTGTTAATACAATGTACAGTAGTAGGTTTGGTGATAGATACATGTATAGTAGCACTCATCATATTTGGTCTTAGATACATGTAGCACTCATATTTGGTCCTAAGATACATGTAGTACTCATCATATTTGGTCCTAGATACATGTAGTACTCATCATATGTGGTCCTAGATACATGTAGTACTCATCTTATTTGGTCCTAGATACATGTAGTACTCATCATATTTGATCCTAGATACATGTAGTACTCATCTTATTTGGTCCTAGATACATGTAGTACTCATCTTATTTGATCCTAGATACATGTAGTACTCATCATTTTTGGTCCTAGATACATGTAGTACTCATCATATTTGGTCCTAGATACATGTAGTACTCATCATATTTGGTCCGAAATACATGTAGTACTCATCATATTTGGTCCGAGATACATGTAGCACTCATCATATTTGGTGCTAGATACATGTAGTACTCATCATATTTGGTGATAGATACATGTAGTACTCATCATATTTGGTCTTAGATACATGAAGTACTCATCATATTTGGTCCGAGATACATGTAGTACTCAACATATTTAGTCCTAGATCCTTGTAGTACTCATCATATTTGGTCCTAGATACTTGTAGTACTCATCATATTTGGTCCTACATACATGTAGCACATCATTTTTGGTCCTAGATACATGTAGTACTCATCATATTAAGTCCTAGATACATGTATTACTCATCATATTTGGTAATAGATACATGTAGTACTCATCATATTTTGTCCTAGATACATGTAGTACTCATCATATTTGGTGATAGATACATGTAGTACTCATCATATTTGGTCCTAGATACATGTAGTACTCATCATATTTGGTGATAGGTACATGTAGTGCTCATCATATTTGGTCTTAGATACATGTAGTACTCAGCATATTTAGTCCTAGATACATGTAGTACTCATCATATTTGGTCCTAGATACATGTAGCACTCATCACATTTGGTCCTAGATACATGTGGTACACTGGTACTCATCATATTTGGTGATATATACATGTAGTACTTATCATATTTGGTCCTAGATACATGCAGTACTCATCATATTTGGTCCTAAATACATGTACATTAACACTCATCATATTTGGTGATAGATACATGTAGCACTTATCATATTTGGTCCTAGATACATGTAGTACTCATCGTATTTAGACCTAGATACATGTAGTACTCATCATATTGGGTCCTAGATACATGTAGCACTTATCATATTTGGTCCTAGATACATGTAGTACTCATAATATCTGGTCCTAGATACTCACCATCTTCAACCACATTTGGTCCTCACACTCCTTTCCCCCTATCTGGAGGACAGCTATTGTCATCCCCGTCCTTAAACCGGGGAAGGATAGCACCGACCCCACCAGCTACCGACCCATCGCCCTTACTTGCTGTCTCTGTAAAATTATGGAAAAGATCATTAATCAGAGACTAAACTGGTTCCTCGAGACCAACAGAATCCTCTCTCCTCACCAAAGCGGCTTCAAAACGCCGCAATACCCTAGACCAGTTAATTACGCTCGACACCGCTATCCGGGAATCCTTTGCAAAAAGGAACACCTCATTGCCATATTTTTGACCTCGAGAAAGCTTTCGACACTACTTGGAAATACGGCATTACCCGGAAACTTCACACCATTGGCCTCAGAGGCCACCTCCCCATCTTTATTCAAAACTTCCTCTCACCCAGGCAGTTCCAAGTTCAGATTGGCCACACCTCTCCAAGCCGTACCCCCAAGAAGAGGGCGTCCCCAAGGCAGCATCCTCTCCCCACTCTCTTCAACCTGAGCATTAATGACATCGGGAATGACCTTGGCCCCAGCATCAAGCGTACCCTCTACGTGGATGACTTCACCATCTTCTACTCCTCCCTAGCTTTCCTATTGTTGAAAATAGGCTTCAAACCAGCCTCAATCAGCTGCAAGTCTGGAGCAACAATAACGGTTTTAGATTCTCCAAAGACAAGACAGTCTGCATGCACTTTTGTCATTTCAACAACCTCCACCCTAACCCGAACTTTGTGCTCAATGGGAATCGCATCCCTAAAGTTGAAAACACAAAGTTCCTTGGTCTTACTCTAGACCCCAAGCTCACCTACAAGCCACACATCACCAACCTGAAACTAAAATGCAATAGCTCCCTCAACCTCCTCCGACTGCTCTCCAACACTACTTGGGAGCGAACCGCTATGCTCTCCTCAAAATTTTCAGGCTCACCATTCGTGCCAAGCTTGACTATGGCAATATTGTTTACTGTGTCGCTCACAACTCATACCTCAACCACATTAACACCATCCAAAATGAAGCCCTCAGGCTTTGTCTAGGAGCCTACAGGACCTCCCCAATCACTAGCCTTCATGTTGAAGCCAACGAACCCCCCTTTCTACTTAGATGTAAACAGCTTAGCCTCTCCTATGCTTTTAGAGTCCTCACCAACACCCAGAACCCTGTTTACAACCTCATTAGGTACCCCAATTTCTCCTCCTCTTTGATAGGACTAAAACCCTATCGCCCCCTTCAGCTTACGCATTAAATCAGACCTCTTTCAACTTGGCATCAACCCCGCCACTCTCGGCACCTATTCCTGGCCCACTTTTCCGCCTTGGGCCACCCCTTCCTTCTGTCCACCTAGACCTCTCCACTTATAACAAAACTCAAACTCACCTAATCTCTTCATCAATCTCCACAACCAAATCAAAGACCAACTCTCAAATTACACCTCCATCTATACTGATGGCTCCAAGGAAGGCAACAAGACAGCTGCTGCCATCATCCAAGACATCACCCTCAGTAGCAGACTTCCTGACCACTCATCCATCTTTTCAGCCGAGGCTAAGGCCATTCTCCTCGCCCTCAACTTTATTGAGTACTCTCCTCTTAGTCACTTTGCCATTTTCTCTGACTCAAAGGCTGTTCTTACTTCATTACTTAATCTTAAATGGGATAACCTCACCTGCCACCTCCTCCTCCGGAAACTCTTTTCTCCCACCCTCTGCAGGAAAAGTGTTCTTTTCTTCTGGATACCCAGCCATGTTGGCATCCCTGGCAATGACAGGGCTGATACAGCCGCTAAGCTTGCCCTTAACCTCCTCCCTTCCCCTTTTCCCAAAACCCTCTCTGACATCAAACCGCTTATCGCTTCTCTTGTTCGTGACCGCTGGCAAACCTTATGGAACTTCCAAATTGATAACAAACTCCATGTTATCCAGCCCACAATCCCAATCAAATCCACCATCAACAACCTTCTCGATCGACAACGTTCATATTACCCGTCTTAGAATTGGTCACACCCACCTCACTCACTCCCACCTCCTTATTGGTTCCCCCAACCCCTCTGTAACAATTGCCACTGCATCCTTACAATCCAACACGTTCTCCTTGCTTGCCCCCTGTACAACCTTCCCAGAGCTTCTCTCGCTCCCCACAACTCAATTGCTGAGTTCTTCCAAAAAAATCCTCCAGATAAAATAGTCTCCTTCCTTCAGCATGCATCCTCTACAACCATATTTAATCCTCCTCTTCCACCCCCTCTCTACTTTGTTTTTAGTTTTACCCATGCACCTCCTCTCTCGATCACAGCTTTCTGGCTTTTGTTCTTGAATTTCTCTCATTCTTCCCCTGGTCTCTTTCCTTACTACCTCTAAAATGATCTGACCTCTCAGGCACAATTTGACCTTCGTTGTCGTGGTGCCGTTAAGACCTCATCAAACAAACAAACAAACTAGATACATGTAGTACTCATCATATTTGGTCTTAGATACATGTAGTACTCATCATATTTGGTGATAGATACATGTAGTACTCATCATATTTGGTGATAGATACATGTAGTACTCATCATATTTGGTGATAGATACATGTAGTACTCATCATATTTGGTCCTACATACATGTAGTACTTATCATATTTGGTCCTAGATACACGTAGCACTCATCATATTTGGTCCTAGATACATGTAGTACTCATCATATTTGGTCCGAGATACATGTAGTACTCATCAACCGTCATTCATGGGTTTTGATAGCAAATGACTCTTCTATTTAAACTTTTCTTGAAGGATGTTTGATTGTCAGAAAATGGTATCAAATGTCCCAGCTGTCTTGGTGGATTTGCCCTAAAGCTAGTTTGGACAAATGCAAGCGAAATCCTTTTGAGATTGTAGAAGGGACTCAAAAAAGATTTTCAAAGGTTTAGTTTGTAACATGACAAAGGGATTTCAAAGGACCAAAAACTTCAAAGGGTTTCAGAAGGATCCCTTTGGAAGACTTTTTAGTGTGACAATAGGTGTGACATATATATATATATATATATATATATAAATATATATATATATATATATATATATATATATATATATATATATATATATATATATATATATATATATATATATATATATATATATATATATATATATATATATATATATATATATATATATATATATATATATATATATATATATATATATATATATACATATATACATATATACATATATACATACATACATACATACATATATATATATATATATATATATATATATATATATATATATATATATATATATATATATATATATATATATATATATATATATAAATAGATTTATATTAGGAATAACAAAAATGTAACTTCAAGATAACAAGCAAATAAAATTGAATATGATTCAGCATGCAGATATGACACTATGAGGGTTTGGTACATTTTTTGTGGCTCGGTATTGACTTTGAGTAATTCTTATGCATCTACCAAGTACCAACAGAATATTAATAATGTGATAGGCGGAGTCACATTTATTGGCACCAACAAATGTTCGTGCAGAAACAGAAATTGATAACTGCATTAATATTTCTATTCTGAAAATCATATGATCAGTTTATTTACTTAATCCTTGTGCTTCCCTTCCTTTAATATTTTGGTTAACTCATTGATACTGAATTTTATTTTTTTATGGTGAAACTAAGGAAATAAATAAATATAAAGAAACCTCATGCTTTCATTCATTATGGACATTACGCCTCATTCAATTTTGACTGATTGGCAAGAGGCAGTTTGTAAATGCTTTCCTGAAACATGGGATACTGTTCTACTCAGATAAAACTTTCCTGTGCCATTCGTATCTGTTTCGATACAGCCTTATTTTCTTATAAGTATAAGTCTTTCTACAATGCCTCCTAAGAAGGAGATATGGGTGCATCTTTGCGTTCAGTGTGAGCAGTTTAATCCAGCGAGTGTTTAAAATTGAGATTTTGAAGGAAGCTGTTTTATCTCATTCATAGCATTCGTTCGCTGTATAGATTCTTTTGAGCGGTTTTGTTGATGTTGTGTTTTCAAGTGTTGCGGTCAAAAAAGAGTTTTTGCCCAAGCTGAAGAGAGTTCCAAGTACTGAGTTTACCGGTCATGATTCTGATATCATTATAGTTACAGTTGCGAAGGCAGAGTTAGATTTGATGATAACTTCATCAAGCACGTGCTGTCCCGGTATGGGAAAGTTGTTGACTCAAAGTGATGTACTTACACGCAGTACCCAGGGGTGTTGAATGGCAATATAAAATAGTGCTGGAGAGAGAAATCTCTTCCTCACTCCGAATCGGGCCCCGTGATGTCTGGGTTAGGTACCAGGGCCAGCCAAGGACAAGTCTCATATGTGGTGGAAAAGATCACCTGGCTAAAGAATCTTGTGATGTCATGAAGTGCTACACCTGCCTTGGGACATGGCACACCAAGAGGGAGTGTGGCCTGGAGGTCACGTGCACTGTGTGTGGTGAGACCACACTTATCGGCATTGTAAAATTTCTTTTGCAAATAAGGCGAACCTGCCGGGAGCTGATGAGCACCCCCGAGGAGGACAACAGGACACAAGTTGATGATGGCGAGGGCGAGATAGAAAGTGAAGCACCACTGGTTATGGACATTGCAGATAACAATGTGGTGCATCCAACACAATTATCTCGCATACCGGAGACCATGGCTGAGGTTGAAGAACCACTCATTTCAGCCATGTACAGTGGCTTTAAGTCGTCACCACCCAGTCAGGAGGAGGCCTCTGTTGGGCCTGCATATGTGTTGCCTTGTCAGAAGTTAAGCCACTGGTCAGCTACCCCCATGGATACACAGCCTTCCTCGTGACGATGAGACCATGGTGTCTCTGTCACCACAGAAGTGGTCCCTGGATGACGGCCAATGGCAGACTGTCAAAAAGAGCAGCAACAGTCGTCTGATGAAAAAATTATTCTTCTTTCTCTGTGCCTTTCTTTGTGGTCTTGTTTTTATTTTCCCTTTTTAGCTCGACTATTCAAAGAACAGTAGAGCTATTCTGCTACCCCTAGCGTTGGCGTCGGCGTCCGGTAAAGTTTTGTTCAAAGTTTTCATAACTTAAGTTATGAATGGTGTACATTCATGTGACTTTGCATATGGGTAGAGGACAGGTACTGATCAATTGAGCATGATTGGAGGGTTGTGTGTGTGTGCATACTTATCATACTATACTATGTGCATACTATCATTATTTGCATAACAAATGAAAATATTTGTCAGCTTAAAGTTTTTTATTAAAGTTTTCCTAACTTAAGTTATGAATGGTATATATTCATGTAACTTGGCATAGGGGTACTGTTAAAGTGAGCGTGGTTAGGGGTTGTGTGTGCATACTAATTAGCTTATTTGCATAACAATGAAAATATTTGTATCTATGATATCTCTTTAAATAAAGTGGGAGTGGGGATTTTGTTTTGCACAAATGATCATATATGTGAAGAGCATTGTCACACTCAATGGTGAGGTGTAGTGTGCATATAAATAGGTTATTTGCATAACAATAGACTTGTATACAAAATACCTAACCTGAGATAATAACTTGGTATTTGGTTCAGTGGTAGAGTGCATTGGTACTGTTCAGTTGAGCATGATTGGGGATTGTGTGTGATAATAATTAGCTTATTTGCATAGCAATGAATTTGTTTGTATTGTGGTATCTCTTGAATTAAAGTGGGTATGATCATTTTGCTTAAACAAATGATCATACAGTCAGTATATGTGAGGAGTATTGTTCACACTTAATGGTGAGGTATAGTGTGTATTTGCTGCAATATGTTTGACCTGATCAAAAATATATGGCTTATGAATTAACTTGCATCCATTGTGTGCTGAATACAATAGCCCCTAATCAACGCGAGATCGCGGAGAATCTCGCGGTAATGTTACATGTAAATGAGTCAATTTGAAGTTTAATAATGTTCTTATCACGTACAAAATTTTGGGGTATAACAGTTACCTGTTATGGGGATTAAAAACTGGGCACGATTGTGATTAGAATTCAATGTGATGGTGGTCCAAATACTCCCGAAATTCTTCCCCAAATATCGTAGTTTATTGATATTTTGAGACTAGTAGAATTTCTGGTCAACCTAACAAGGCAAGTGATGAAGGCCGTTACTTCGATAATTATAACAGACGAGGTATTTTAGATATAAAAATGGCATATCTCTAATTATAGTCATGAAAATTATGTAAAATTGAATCCAATTCACAGAACATGTTTTAGTTTATTCTATTTCTGTTGTTGTAATGAAGCAGAGGGAAGAAAAAGTATTCTACTTCTTGAAGGATTTCAGGGCTTTAGGCCTACACCGTGCATCTTTTTTTCTTTTCTTTTTGAAATAAATTCCCATAAAAACTTGCTTGTACTCTCTTTCTATATTATCTTAATATATTGATTTCATTATGCTGGTTGTTGTTTCTTTTCAAATTGATTTCGTTCACATTTTTTGTATGCCGCACACCATTGTTTAGTTAGCATCATGGAAAATTCCCAGGGCGGGGAAAAATCCTCCATTTAATAATGATAATAATAATAGATACTTGTTATGCGCCAGTATCCATCAAAAGTGATGTTCATGGCGCAGCGACACGACAATTAATGCAAAACAATGTGAACAAAAAAGAAATAATAGTTAAGAATACTGCAAAATACATACATTCAAGAACAAATATAAGCTTAAAATTGAACAGAATCAAAACACATGAGGAATGTCTTTAATGATGATTTAAAAGAATTGAAGGAAGGACTAAGTTTGATGTTGTCTGGAAGTCAGTTCCATAAAAAGGGGGCAGCAGAAGAAAATGAACGTTTACCCCATGTTCTAGAAGTACGTGGAATAGCTAATTGAAGTTTGAAATTAGAACGCATGAACTGGCGGGGAGACTTATATGGGATTAAAAGATCAGAAATATATGTGGGAGACAATGCATGAGTAGACTTATACACAAAAACAAGTATTTTAAAAACAATTTTATGATGAATTGGTAGCCAGTGTAAATTCCTTAAGATGGGAGTAATGTGTTCATTTGGTTTACTTAAGGTAACAATCCTGGCAGCAATATTTTGTAAGCGGGAGAGACGTTTGATTTGATTAGCTGGTAGACCATATAAAAAAGAGTTACCCATATCAAGGCGGAAAGAGACAAAAGCATGAACTAGTTGTTCAGTGGCAGGCATTGTTAATTTTTTTTTGATTAGTCCTATTCTACGATAGATGCCTATCACAGAGATTTGCGCTAAATTAGAATAAACTTCCAACAAAACATATTACTACTTGAAAAATGGTAAAGCATAGCCCCTGCTGTCGTCGCGAGAGCGGCCCAAAACAAAATACAAATGGAATAAATAAAAAATAAAAGCAAAGGATCAGCGAAATCAACAGATCAGCGAAATACACAGATTTCATGTTTTATTCTGAAATATATATCTATTCTAAAAACTCAGGTAAAATTAAGTCCTGAAATCTTTCCTCCAGATATTAAGAAAGTTTATAAAGTAATAAGAAACGAATACACAATTTGTGGTTTTATTCCATAAACAAATAAAGAGAAACAGGAAAGAAAACTGCCGAAAAATAATAACGAATGAAATCCCGGCGAAAAAATGTTAGCTCCGTGTTTTGAAAATACACGTGACTTCCATTGTTGAAAAGTATGCTCAAAACCCGAATATTCATCAAATTCTTTTTCCAAAACTACTGAACTTTAAGAAAACGATGCAGATGCAACCGAGTCGAGCAAATGTGTATCCCAAATTTTAGACCAGGAATTTGTTATCATTTCTTTATGATCGTGTGAAAATATACTTCGTGCATTTTGATATTTTTGTCTTCTTTTAAGGTGCCGAATCAAATCACTAAAATATTTGAATTCCACGCACATACCGCAAAAACACAACGGCAAACTTTTAAGTAGTCATAAATAATTAAGATTGACACATTTAAAGGGACATACTAACAGAAGTTCAATGGTCTGCCCCCTCTTCATTTTCATGGATTTTGATATTTTTGTCTTCCAAATATTTTAAGTCTAACCGCATAAACTTAAGTGGTAATGGTTGGGGGAGGGGAAGGGGGTAAAACGGTTATAGGTGGTTAGGAGGGCTGTAGTTTTTTGTTATGGGGGATGGCTATAGGTGGGGGGAGTAAATGGCAATAGGTGGGTGTGAGGGTTGGTTTTTTGTTATGATCCCCTTGAGCAAGTTTGACAGGACAAAATGGGATTGCTAGATAGTCAAATCTGGGGTGGGGGCATTCTTATTATTGAAAACATCAGTTGTTAAATAAACTTGTCCCTCTCCCATTTTCTTGATGTTTTCCCCGAAAAATGAAAGTCTAGTACCCCCTCCCAACACTGCCCCTCCCGTGCTCAGTGGATTTCTTCAACATTTCTACACTTCACAAAATGCTTAATGTCTTTTTCCCCTCCCTTAGGTCTTTTGATATGGTTTTACCTATGTTTACATAAAAGTGTCAATCAAACATGATATCTATCAACACCCAAACCAATGGGCTATAAGTTTGTAGAAACCTGGCAGCCAGGTTCTGAAATGGGGCTTCCTGGTTATAAGTCACCCATGGCGGGGCGGGAGTATGGCGGGGCGGGAGTATGGCGGGGCGGGAGTATGGCGGGGCGGGAGGATGGCGGGGCGGGAGGATGGCGGGGACGGGAGGATGGCGGGGGCGGGAGGATGGCGGGGACGGGAGGATGGCGGGGACGGGAGGATGGCGGGGACGGGAGGATGGCGGGGCGGGAGTGTGGCGGGGCGGGAGGAGGGCGGGGAGGAGGTGGGCGGGAGGAATGGGGGAGGATGGGGGGAGGAGGATGGCGGGGCGGGAGGATGGCGGGGCGGGAGGATGGCGGGGGCGGGAGGATGGCGGGGGCGGGAGGATGGCGGGGGCGGGAGGATGGCGGGGGCGGGAGGATGGCGGGGGCGGGAGGATGGCGGGGGCGGGAGAAGGGCAGGGAGGAGAGAGGGAGGTTGCATTTTTCATGTCAGATCTTCACTTTTGCATGTTTGCATGCATGAAAAGACCTTTTGGAATATCAGATTATTGGGGTGGGCGCGCATCCCTTTGTTTATGCATAATTTGGTCTTCTCCCTCCCCATTTTCTGGATTTGTTCAAATTCCTGAAAAGTCCTGTGCCTGTTAACCTCTTTGTCATTGATACATTTCACGAAATGTATAGCTTTGAATTGATATCTTTGAATTTTCGAGTCCTCTCCCTCAACGTGTTAAACTTGAAATATGATATCTTTGAAGAAGTGCCGTTGAACAATAATTATGTGGGGTACTGGGGCCAGTTCCCAAGGAAACTGGGTTTTGTTAAAAAAAAAAAATCATTTTATGTTCCGAGATAAGAGAAAGCTGTGGGTGCAGAGTTTGCAGGAATTAAGAAAGTTGCCATCGGAATTTATTTCCATTCAACCTTTCTATGGTGCATACCAGTTTGCCGTAGTACTTCATAATCTTTATTTTTGATCAACAAATGTTGTTACCAAATGAAACAAAGCTTGGGAGAGCTTTTTTCCCAAGAATCTACCTTTTTAATAGTGTAGGGGTATTTCATTTTACATGCCTGGACAGTAGGAATTTGGTTAGGTTTGGACCATTATTCGTTGGCAATTTCACGATCAATATTACTGATATTTATCATTATTTTTGAAGGAACATTCGATTTAAGTACATGTATATTGGATTAAATTCAGAATAAAATTGGAAAAATTTGAGTAAGTTGATTACTTCTTTTTCAGTCACTTTTGTTTCATTCTGTTGAGTAAAATTTCAGTGCACAAATAAGTATAAAATGAACCAAAGTTTTAAATTCCCGATTTTGACTAAATTGAACACGTCGGCTTGGCTCGACGCAACTATCAACTGAGACAGTAACTGTAGCAGGAGTCAATTGATCAGTTGAATCGCGATATTATTTGTAACTTGTTTTGAACAAGTTATCTTTCGCGGAAGACATTACGAGCAATAACAGGTTCTTTTTTATTTAAAGTAACTTGACCTTCACAATAGCATCCCGTTGCCGAAATAAGATTAATGTAACGGTGTATCATTCTTTTGTTCAGTTGGAGCATGGAACTATTATTAGCTTCATGGTTGGAAGCACTTTCCAACAAGATTACCAGCGATATCCTGCGCAATATCGCGAGGTATTGTTCTTATTGTTATGCAGGAAAGTGTGTTGGTACAATGGCTTCACTGAACCATGTTTTATGGGTGCGTTTAATCCGTCATGAATAGAAAAAAATCCCGCAGTTTTGCGGGATTTGGCGGCATGCCGCGTACCGAAAGTTAGCTCGCCTCCCTTAGGGCTTTGAGAAATATAAACAATAAGTAGAATGTGGGGTACAAGATGACATGATGATAAAGTGGCTGAAGGAATTAGGATTGAGGTCATGTGGGACAGGGTGGAATTGTATGTAGGGCAGGGTGCAATGGGATGTTGGTCAGGATGTGTTGGCATGTTAGACAGGGTGGATTGTCATGTAGAACAGGGTGTTCATGTGTGTATATTTATCATACAAAAGTATATGGTTTCACAGATTTGAGAGTGTTTATGCATAGCGTGGTCATTGCCAGGATTGTCACTGTTGATAATACCAGTGATCGTCAGAGGCTGAGATGGCATATGGGAGAGGGGTGGGACAGCATGTGGCAGAGGGTGGGACGGCATGTGGAACAGGATACAGTAGGTTGGCATGTGGAACAGTGGGTTGGCATATGGAAAAGGGTGGGTCAACATGTGGGACAGGGGGGAATGGTGTGTGGTGGGATGTCATCTGGATTTCAGTTGTGATGGCATGTGGGTCATGAAAGTGGTGGAATGACAGGCATCTGGTTTTCAGGTGTGATTGCATGGAGTATAGATGTGGGATGACATTTGGGACAGGTTGGGATGGAATGTGGGACAGTCTGAAATATGCATTATTAGCGGTGAGGGGATTTGTATTGTTTCCATTGTTGTCTCGCATAAATTTGCTTTAATATTATTGTACATTTTCCATGCTGCTTGACTTTGCTTGACACACATACTGTATTTTCATAAATTGAAAGTTGTATTACAATCCAGGATGTAGTTTTGGGAATGTGTAGGGGCTTGGGGAAGGTACAGGTTGGAAAGGGGGTTGAACTTGGCATTCTTTCATTGACATTGGCAAGTCAGGGCCTCTTCTTTCTTTGTTATTCAATTGATAGAACTAAAAAGAGGTGTTGTAGTTATAAAGACTGCTAGGTTTGACATGTTTTCTGAGTTTCTGGGTGAGGTAGCCTTGAGCTTTTTTTGTCTTAAAATATCTTGGAAAACTCCAAGATATTTTGAAGCTTGTAGTACAAATGAAAATGTAAGTGCATCTTTCAAAGCTCAAGTAATTTGAAATCATCCGCCCTGCTACCCTATTCCTGTATATACTTCCTTCTATAATCCCATTTTGTATACTTGCATTGAATAGTCAAGCATATATACTGTCCTAATTCCGACAGTTTTAGTTTAAAGAAGCAATTTCCATATATTGCTTCTATAGATTAGAATAGATAAAGCATACCAAGTTATATAACTAACATATAATGTTTCAGATTATATACTGTATGTTATGAATTTCTTTTTTATTTCTCCCAAGCAGAAGCAGACTACTGTACGTGAGGGTATAGTACAGTACTGCCATTTAACAGATATTTCTCGTGATGGAATACATAATGTGGACACACTGTTTTCGTTTGGTCATATCCATGTATTGTGTGTGTAAGTTTCTAAAACTTCATTCTTTTCCAGTTTGCATTATAGTACAAGAAGAACTAGTTTTCAATCAATAAATATCCTGAATCCATTTCTTCCTAGCTGTAAGTACAGTACATGCTCAAAGAACTACTGTGAAAAGATTTTGGATAATAGCAGTATACATACAGTTCATATAATAGGCTTTTGTACCACGCCATTCCATATGGCACCTACAGTCTAGTCCCTCTGAGGATGGTGTGTGCCATGCGACCATTGTCACTCCTGAATGAGGTAGGAGCTGCAGACGAAATGCCTCCGCTTTGATGTTTGATGTTTCTGTCTGCATAGCTGTGGAAAAATCAAGTTAAACCTGACCAAGGCTTGAACCCAGGACCTCCAGCACCTCAGTTGTGCGCTCTGCCAACTGAGCTACCTATTCTCCTATTCTACTATCACTTTATTATGTGAAATTTTTGTACACCTTTGGTTCGCTTGGGAGAATACTATTTTATACTAGAGATGTCTACTTAATGCTTCAGATTATATATGTTATGAATTTCTTTTTTATTTCTCCCAAGCAGAAGCAGACTACTGTACGTGAGGGTATAGTACAGTACTGCCATTTAACAGATATTTCTCGTGATGAAATACACGTGGACACAATGTTTTCGTTTGGTCATAGGCATGTTTTGTGTGTGTAAGTTTCTAAAACTTCATTCTTTTCCAGTTTGCATTATAGTACAAGAAGAACTAGTTTTCTATCAATAGATATCCTGAATCCATTTCTTCCTAGCTGTAAGTACAGTACATGCTCAAAGAACTACTGTGAAAAGATGTTTGATAATATCAGTATACTGTGCAAACAGACGAACATTAATAGACATTTACCATATTTCTGCAAAACACATGGTGGTACTATCTGTAGCTTTTGATATATTAAGAGATTGGTGGTACTATATTAAGAGATTGGTGGTACTATATTAAGAGATTGGTGGTACTATGAGAGATTGGTGGTACTATATTAAGAGATTGGTGGTACTATATTAAGAGATTGGTGGTACTATATTAAAGATTGGTGGTACTATATTAAGAGATTGGTGGTTGAGTGGTACTATATTAAGAGATTGGTGGTACTATATTAAGAGATTTGGTGGTACTATATTAAGAGATTGGTGGTACTATATTAAGAGATTGGTGGTACTATATTAAGAGATTGGTGGTACTATATTAAGAGATTGGTGGTACTATATTAAGAGATTGGTGGTACTATATTAAGAGATTGGTGGTACTATATTAAGAGATTGGTGGTACTATATTAAGAGATTGGCGGTACTATATTAAGAGATTGGTGGTACTATATTAACAGATTGGTGGTACTATATTAAGAGATTGGTGGTATATTATTGTGGTACTATATTGAGATTGGTACTATATTAACAGATTGGTGGTACTATATTAAGAGATTGGTGGTACTATATTAACAGATTGGTGGTACTATATTAACAGATTGGTGGTACTATATTAAGAGATTGGTGGTACTATATTAACAGATCGGTGGTACTATATTAACAGATCAGTGGTACTATATGATGAGAGAAAAGAATGTATAGGAGACCCCATGGAAGTCAGATATTACTTCAGCTTTCTAATCATAGTTGCAGGTTTGTTGCTAATTGGGTCTCCAATGAGTACTCCACAACTGGTCATTCAAATGACAGTGGGCATTTTGGTGTGTGTACATGTAAATACTCCAATGGATGTCTGTTGGGGCATTATAAACATCAGTTTATTAACCAAACCAATGAATCTACCAACCGTCACAAAAGAGGAAGTGTCAAAAGGTGTGAAATAGTTTGCCAGAGTTTATTATTTAGCATAAAATACTTAATGAAAATCACCAACAAAAATTTAATCAGTATTTTGTATTCAGTCCTTCATATGGCCATGCATTTCAGAATTTTCTTCAGGCTCCCAAAAAGTCTCTTGTCAGCCCTGGACAGCTACAGTATATGCTTGTTTAATACCAAGCCTTACAGTATATGCTTCTTTAATACTAACAGGGCTCCCAAAAAGTCTCTTGTCAGCCTTGGACAGCTACAGTATATGCTTGTTTAATACCAAGCCTTACAGTATATGCTTCTTTAATACTAACAGGGCTCCCGGTAAACCTTTAAAAACCTTTAAAACCTTTAAAACCTTTAAAACCTTTAAAAACCTTTATTGATTAATTGAACCTTTATTCCTTTCAAAATAACCTTTAAAACCTTTAAAAACCTTTATTTTCAAAGTTAAGTAAGGTAAATTATTCGAGTGCCAAGGTTTTAGCTTCATTGGTAAGTATACACTCCATTTAATAGCATATCTGTTCTCAACACACATTTAAAAAGTAGCAGGACCAAAATAAAATTTCCAACTTCACGTAAGTAATGGACTTTTGGCGTCACCAACTGCCTTTTGCCTTAGAATATGCTCATTGTATGAAAATTTATTCCATGAGTTAACCTTTATAAACCTTTTTATTTAAATCCAAAACCTTTAAAAACCTTTATTTCAACTATTCCAACCTTAAAAAAAAAACCTTTATTTTAAAAAAGAGTCACTGGGAGGCCTGTACTAAGCCTCGTACCATTTGTCAAGATTATTTATTTTTATTTACAAAGAAACAAATTGGTGAAAAAACTATGTTAATAATATCCATTAGGATCTTCCCTCAGGTAGATTTTGACAGATCTCACCCTAAAACATTCCTACTTTTCCATTTCTGCCTTTCCCCTGTTCGAATGTCCCAAATTTTAATTACCTTCCTAAAGCAGTAAAAAACCACACACCAAATTTTACCCAAATTATCAGTTCTTGAAATATGTTTATGATAAACAGACAGAAAAACAAACAAATGCAGGTGAAAACATTACATCTGTCCAACTAAGTTGACAGAGGTATTAGCTGCAAAATGCATTCTGCCAGTGATTAATGGCTGAATTTGAAGAACAAATCGATCATTTAAGTTTTAAGAATATACTGTAAGAATGACATAATTATACTATAGTACTGATATAGTGTTGAACACCATATCTTGTGTTTTTTTCTCTATTAAAAAAAATATGCAGTTGGTCTCAAGGAGAAGTTTCAATTGCGGAAAACACCACTGCCATTTTAAATGGAACGGGGGAGTTGACATGTGAAAGAACCACAACTGAAATATACTGGTATGATGAAAGATCAGAGTCTATTGTCATCTTTGATGGGAGTCCGGCCTATAAGAACAATGATACTCTTTACTCTGGCTTTCGTTTATTGTGCTCTGACACCAGCTGCACTCTATCTATTGATAGCATAAATGTATCGCATGAGGGAGTGTATTCATGTGCCGACCAATCTAACACACTTGCAAGTGAGAGAGCAAAAGGACAAATCACTGTTACAGGTATGAGGCAGACATTTCAGCACTCTTTTAGTATAATGACATGTACAGCTGTATTTACTTTCAATGATTTCAAATTGATTTAAATCAATGTAAAAATCAGAAGATCTCGTCATATTTGTTAAAGATTGAGCGTTTTACAGCTAGTTTCTGGTTCCGATGTGATCAGCATCAGGAACTAGCTATGCTGTCATGATGGCGTGTGTGTGTATGTGTGTGACGCTGAGCTCGTAAACATGATATCTCAAGAATGGTACGGTGGATTCATGTCATATGTGGTACAGAGATAGCCCATGGCCCGTAGTTGTGCCCTATTGTTTTTGGTGGTGATGTCATGCATATTGATAAGTAGGCAGGGCTTCATGTACATTTTTTTAAATGTTCATATTTTAACAACCACATCTGTTTTATTTCATATTTGGTACAGTTGTGATGTTAGCTAGTGTGTACATGTTCATAATATAAAAATGTTGAATTTCATTGATATGTACGGTGGGCAGGGCTTAACATTGTTTTGCTGAACAAATCTCACAGTATCTCAAGAATGATATGTGGGATTCAGGTTATATGTGGTACACAGATTGCATGGGCTGCAGATGTGCCCTATTGGTTTTGGCGGCAAGATTGTGCATATTAATGAGTGGACAACTATTAAGGGCATAAATCCAAATCTTGAAATGCTCATATTCTAACAACCGCATGTCTGTTTTCTTTTATATTTGTGTATACATATTAATTCATTGTGATATTCCATCTTGTGAGTAGTGCGAGTTATTTGGTTGTTGAGTCCAGTGGGCAGTAACATTTATTATACAATAGTTCAAACTTAAAATCCATATTGTGCATCGGAACCTCAGAATCTTTGGTTTTCTGGTTTAGAATACTTTGGCCTATCAATGCTTGTCAAATGTATGAATGGGGTAGATCTTATCTTTTTAACCCTAAAACGCTGAAGCATATAATTATTCGACTTTTAGAGTGCTTTATTTAGACAATTACTGGAGGGACTTTGGTATCATTTCAAAGAATTCTTTTGCTTCTTTCATATTCTTGCCATTTTTTTTTTTTTTTGATGGGGGTCTCATTACAATCAAGAAGGCGCATTATAATTGTGTCCTAAACACCCGATCATCAATATAAAATTGGTCGGGTGATCAAATTACATACCCCGCTTCAGATTTGCATTGGAAGCTTACGCGCTCATTAAATCATAGAATACAGTTTCCATGCTCCGTGACGTGATTCACACATGAATGATTCAACTCAATTTGAGTAGTTTTTATGCATGCAATTGTGTCTGGAAATTATCCAGCTATGCTTGAAAGGCGATATTACTTTTGTAGGTTTTTCCTATTAGTGGAGATGGGATGCGGCACGTATCATTAGACAGGTATACCCCCAATTTGGACAACTTTTCAATGCGGTGGGTAGATCATCATGATATTGAGATTTTCAGGGTAATTTTAGTGCCAAATATGGGTAATTTTCATTTTTTCTCATAAACTTGCCAAAAATTGACTTTATTTTCGGTTTGCCTTATTCAAATAAATCCTATTCAAGATTTAATGAAATTGTATTCGTATCTATTATAAATTATATATTTAGGGCAATGATGCAGTTTGTTTAGCTCAGTTACCCCAAGGTTATAAAAATGGGAACTAACTTTCTGTTACCTTTCGTCCCCTCCCATTTTTTAAATGTATCTAGTCACAGGTTTTTGATCAAAGACTTATGAAATTTGGCAGTCTTGAAAAGCATGAAACGGACACACACAGTGTCTTCAGTTTTTCATTCATTGTTTGCAAGAATGTGTTCGTACATCCTTTGTTTCACGTCATATGATTGGTGCATTTTCAGACAAATTAGTGAAAGGAATAATGTACAATGTAAGAGTATAATTAATGGGAATAATGTAAAGAATAAATTGCTTCTTATAAAATACTATTAAACAACAGTAGACCATAAATATAGATTTTGTATGCAAAACTTGACCTGAAAATGGTAACTCACCATCTTTTTGATCATCTTTTGAAACATTTTTGTGATAAAGTTGAGCTTTAACATCGTTGCTGTTCTGGTTATGATTTTTAGACATTTTGAAACATAATTCGCAAAATAATTTCTCCTACAATTTCTAAATGGAACAATTTTTCTTCCCCTCTAAAGATATTGGAATGGTCTTTCATATAAAATAAAGTTGAGCTTCCCCTCCCATTCCCCACCCCCCCCCCTCCCTCCCCCCTCTCCCCAAGCATTTTTATTTTACTTCCGATCGACAGCAAGACTATTTTTAACAGTGAAAATATGAAGGAAGATGAATCATTTGGGAGAGATTTTTTACATGTTCATGCATGGTATACAAATGTTGAATTTCATTAATATGTATAGTGGGCAGGACTTGATATGATTTTGCCGATAAAAGCTTGGAAACACAGTATCTCAAGAACGATTCATTAAATATTTAAATGTGGTAGCCTACACAGCCAATGGTCCATATACTGTAGATACATGTGCCCTATTGTTTTGCTGGTAATATAATGCATATTAATGAGTAAGTGGGGTTAATGTCAACTTTTGGAATTTGCTGGCAAACAAGTAAGTCATTAGTAGCCTACTGGTACAAATTTTGTTGTCTTTGTTATGTCTTGTGGACCCATTCTGTAATAAAGTTTATCATACAAGGAATAAAAACTGAAATCCATACAGTGCATAGGAAGCTCAAAATCATTTTTAGTGAGAGCTGTGTGTTGGTTAAAGTATTGGATGAGTTTGTTTGTTACATTCCTGGTAGAGCTGTGACCGTTTAGCGTGTACATGCTATACGCTCGCAAATTCTTGTAAACGTTTATTAAATGCTTATTGTGAGTAGTCATTTTTCATCTTGCCGTTGAAAATCAATATTATTCAAGATTCAAATCACACACACACATTCGGCTGACAATATTCCAATCAATGACTTTTACAAACTGTAAACCCAATAAGCATAATTCTTTTTAAATTTCAATAATCACAAATGCGCAGTAATTACCTATTAATGGGGATATTTTGCACTTTGATTTCGCCGAGTCTGAGTAACTTGTGAAATGCACCGCGAATGTGCAGCAGTAAACAGTGAAACTAACAATAATAATCCATAACATAAGGCTTTAAATCCCACTCAATGAAGGCCCATTTTACAAGCTGTTAAATTGACCAAAAAACACGCGGTCAAAATAACTTAATCGTGACAATCAGTAAATATTATTTGATGAGTCAAACAAATTTTGCGAAAGAAAGAAAAAATATTGCAAAATAAGCAAACAGAAATAGGTTTTAACAGAGCAGAAATTCTGCATGCTTCGCAAACTTGAAAATGGCAGCCATTTTGAGAGGGCTGATATTATCAGAACTTCCGGGGTGGTGATGTAGTGTTGAAATATTTTACACAAAGATTCATAGTATGCAAGATTTTTACAGTAAAAGCCTTAGCGAGTACGGCAAAAAAGTTACACGATGTTGAGATTAAATGACATTGAAGGGAAATTTTTTGTTCTTTCTAAACTGAATTTCCATGCATATTTTCCATAAAAATGATGATTTATGCTGTAGAAGTAAACTTTTCACGATTTGGAAAGCAAAATTCCAGGGTCTATTTGGGCAATGGAGTCAATACTTTTGCCATACTGGTTGCACGATGTTTTTACTTCAATTGGAGCAATTTTGGTGTAATTACGAAAATGACGGTACTAAACCTGGTAAACAGTACATGCTCCCCTTTTTTGGCATGTACACGTTTACTACAATCCCTAGCTTCAAATAGTCGAGCATGCTGTCCTATCGACAGTTCTAGTTTCAGTGTGTCAATGGCATTGGTTTCTTGAATTCATGCTCCTCGCATTGATTCTTGCTTTCTGATTGGTTGATATCATGATGTTCTCTTTTCAGTTCCTCCTCTTCAGGTGGAGTTACAATATTTGTCCTCTTCCTTGCAAGTGCCAGTGGGTAATGATATCATATTTTTCTGCATTGTATTTCGAGCAAAGCCAGCAGCAGGAATTGAGTGGATTATAGATGACACTGTGATACAAACTAAGCCAGAAGACTTTTTTACATTGGAAAACAGAGCAATGGAGGGAACATTTGATTCACAAAGTCAGTACCGTTATACTGCACAAAAAGAGCACAACAAGAAGACTGTTTATTGCAGGAGTTCAGGACTGCCTGGAATGAGCCCTGTTTTATCCCAAAAAGTGATCCTTGATATACAATGTGAGTGGTGACGTTCAACATGTTTATCATTTCATATTTTCATTTTGTTTTTCCATATTTAGTGTTGCTTTTGAAACATGTGTCATTGCTAATTGGGATGATCCTGGAAGTTCTCATTGCAACCACAAATTGACTATTTGAGGTATCGGTTTTTTGTACTAGATTCAAGTTATAGAATGACATATTTTGAACTTTAGTAATGTAGCAGACATAGGCAAAGAGATAAGATAAGTCCATGATTGATGTTTCTCTTCTGCGACTTCTTATTTGCTGTTTTTGTTATTTTTTCTTTTTAATTTATTTCCCCATGTTTTAATAGTTCATGAAAGCAAAAATTACTACGAGTAACATTCTGAGTATTGTACAGTGTCATTGCCATTTCTGCGAAAAGTTATTTTGAACACTTCCAGGATAATATTTTCTGATGCAAAGAACATGGTGCCAAACAAACTTCTTATATAATACATTTTTTCCAGTAAGAAAAAACCTTCCCACCTTGCCTGCAATTGCTGGCACAATTGATCATGAAATAAGCAGTGTCTGGGTCATTGAAGGCAGGATGCACCTGTGAATCATATACTGTATGCAACTGGATGTGGGATGCTTTTATCATCTACATGTATATACCAAAATGTGATCCAGAACAGTCAATTTCGACCCCTGGCAGGAGTGGAAGAGACCGGGGATTGCCTTTTTAGGTTTTTTATTTTTTATTCTACTCTGCACAAACTGTTTACAACTTCCTTGTCCAATTTCTTATTGAAAAATAAAGTAGCAATATTCCAGGGAGTGGAATAAGTCTACACAGATTTCCAAAAGACAACAATGTGAGGAGAATCTGGATTCGATTTGTTGAAGGATTAGTTAGGGGTCAAGCAAGTCCATCTTATATGAAAGAAGATTTCAAAAGAAATAAAATAGTGAAGAAAGCATTCCAAAATCTTATTCTGCTAAGGAGATGTCTAAATTTAAAGTTTGGTATCGTTTATGTAAAACGACTGAAATCAGACTAGTTGTGATGTCCATAGCCTCAGAATCCTTAATGTCTTAATGTATTTTATCATATTTTGTCCTGCGATTTTGTGGCTTAAAAACCATGGGATATGTTAAAAAAATAGTAAAACTGAATCTAGGAAGGGTATTTATAATTTACCACCTGAAGAAAGTTTGAGGAATTTTTTTTTAAATAGTGCAAAAATTGAGCTTTCTTTAAAATACATTAACAATTGTTATGAATGGGAGGATGAAGACAACAACTTTCCATAGTAGACTTACTGCACCAGTTATTTCTACACAGATAAGACAGAACTTGAATAACTCCTTAAATGGAATAAGATTTTTTAAATGCTTTCTTCACCATTTTGTTTCTTTTGAAGACCTCTTTGATATAAGATGGACATGCTTGACCACTGAAGTAATCCTTTGCAAATATGACTGACTTTGTGTGTACGGATTATAGTGCTATGTGCAGCGAGCATTTCGCTGAAGATTGTTTCGACAAGTCGTTTGAATTCAAACAAAAATTTGTTTTAGGAAGTCCAATTGGAGCAAGCGGTTACTGCTACCAGGAAAGTACCCTACTATAAAAAAAAAAGAAAAGAAGGGAGGTCGGAAACAGCTGCAACCTTGTGGGAAATTTTGCCATCAACTTCTATGAGTTTCGCGATATCTGTAGTGCTGACCACGCAAGACCGACCGGATTTGTAAAACTTATGACAAGGCAGGGGCGGATCTACAGAGGGAGGGGGAGGGTGGGTGGGTAATTTTTTCTTCGATTTTTGGTAAATTTTCATCAATTTGTGGGAAATTTCCTTCAATGTTTGGGATATCCCTTTCAATATTCAGGAAATTTCTTCAATCTTTTGGTAAATTTTCATCAATTATTATAAAATGATGCCAAATTTTACTAATATTTCCAATGATTTTGCCAAATTTGTCTTCAATATGTTGTTAATGACTTTCCAGTCGAAAGAAAACATGCAATTGGGAAGGTGAAATCCTTTCAGAGAGTACCTTTCCCCTGCTGCCCACTTTAAGACTGCAGCCTTGTCCCAATATGTTCCATTAATTGAAACTGCTCATAAAACACTTTTTTCGCTTGGTCCCCCCCCCCCTTGGTCCCCCTCCTGATATTTTATCCTGACTCTGCTCTGTTTCTGCAGGGTTGGAACCACCCCTCCTCCCTCCCAAAAAAGGTTTTAATAATCCTTGTGATTTTTACTAGACCCACTTCAACAAGGAACACAGAAATAAGGGTATTCTCAAAGAAGAAATAAATACTAATGTACTGACCAGTCATTGACCTCCATTTGCAACCTATCGGGCACTCCAAACAGCTTCTTTTCCCAAACCATGATTATAAATTGCCGAAAAGAAGGGGTGGAGTTCGTGGGGCAAATAAAACCATGCAAACCAGGGATGGTGTGATAACATGTTTTATGAGCAGTTTTTCCATGATTAATGGAATACATTGGGACAAGGCTGCAGAGTCTTAGAAGTGGGAAGCAGAGAGAATGGTACATTAGCTAGCTACTCCCTGAAAGGTTTTCTTTCGATTTGGAAATTATTGACACAAAATTGAAGAAATTGTACCACAAATTGAAGAAAAAGTGCCCCAAAATAAAGGACATTTGCTGAAGATTGCACGAGGATGGAAGAAAATTCCCAAAATTCCAGAGAGGCCATGTCACTCCCCCTCCACCCCCTCCCTTACAGGATCCACCCCTGCCTGATCTCTTGGTACTGCTAGGAATTCGTACTGGTAAGATTCCAACCCCAATGTTTACTATATGCTATGTGTGTGCAGTGGGTTGTCAATTGATAGGGATATCACCACATTGGCATCACAAGACTTATTGCTTAAAAAATAGCTTTTTAACATCCGGGTTTTGATTTTGTACATCAGGTGATCTTGTTCAATGATTTATAACAAAGCTAAGCATTGTTATGTATATATATAAAAATATATATATATATATATATATATATATATATATATATATATATATATATATATATATATATATATATATATATATATATATATATATATATATATATATATATATATATATATATATATATATATATATATATATATATATATATATATATATATATATATATATATATATATATATATATATATATATATATATATATATATATATATATATATATATATATATATATATATATATATATATATATATATATATATATATATATATATATATATATATATATATATATATATATATATATATATATATATATATATATATATATATATATATATATATATATATATGTATATATGTATATATATATATATATATATATATATATATGTGTATATGTATGCATATATATATATATATATATATATATATATATATATATATATATATATATATATATATATGTATATATATATTAGAGCTGTGACCGTTTAGCGTGTACACGCTACACGCTCGCAAATCTTGTAAACGTTTACTAAATATTCATTGCGAGTAATCGTTTTTACCCTTTCAAATTCCCCAACCCAAGTAATCTGCCCACAAAGTAGTAAAGCCGACGGGAAACCGCCAATCTTGTTAACTTTGCTCAATCAAAATTCCTTTTTATGCTCCGCTTGTCCGTGCCGCTACGTACAGATAGATTACACCACGCGTCACGTTTGATGTCTTTTCTATTGTTGTTGCGTCGATAATCCTTTGCCGGTAGTACTCAAGTAATTAGGCTTTATAAATGAGTATGGCATCTATGATTGGATTAATCCGGATTACAACTTGTCAATCTTACAATTTCAATGTAAAAATGTTCTTTAAGTCGGTAAGGGTGTTAGGTCTAAGTACTAACAAATACAATAAATTAAAGAACTTTGCTTTGAGAATACGAATAAAAAGGTCCGAATTTTGAACAATTTATCATTCAACTCTGAACTCTGCGATATGTTTCATGTGATTTTGCACTCATTTTGGAACTCACCATTACTACAGTTTTGATCCACTAATTTGCCACCATATTTCAACTTTGTTTCGAAATTATTTGCGTTATTTCGTAAAATATATCAGACATTTATTATAAATAAACTTTGCTTGTGTTTCAACTTTTAATTTGCGTTATTGCGTAAATTATTTTGGAACTTTGTTATATTTAAACCTTGCTGCCTTTGAACGATTTAATTTGTGTTATTTCTTAAAATATTTTGGAACTATATTGAAACTTTTTGACTTTTTGACAAATTTGTTTTGGACTTTAAATACAATATGGGTCGTAAGTCTAGCGTTGTATGGAAATGTTTCGATGTTGAGAATGACGTTGCAAAATGTCGTCTATGTGGTACAAAAGTTAAATATGTTGAACGTTCAACGGGTAGCATGCTAAACCATCTTAAGTTTAAACATCCAGCTGAGCTGCATCAAACGGAACCATCACAACCGAAACTTCAACTCTTTTCAGCCCGCAAGTGCGACTCGGGCAAGGGTGAAAAAATCACCAATGCTGTTGCTAAGATGGTTGCTCTGGATTGTTTGCCTATTAGTGTTTGTGAGGGCAAAGGTTTTATTGAACTTATCAACTTTCTTAAACCAAATTATGTTGTGCCTTGTCGGAAAACTGTCACTGCAAGGTTACATAACCTGTATGAAGCAAAGAAAAAGGAAGTGAAATGCAAATTATTTGATGCCGAGACTGTGATTTTGACCACAGATTGCTGGTCCAGTATCAATATGGAATCGTACATTACGACTACAGTCCACTACCTGGACACTACTTGGAACCACATTAACTTCACTTTGGATACGCTCCCAGCTAGTGGGGAGAACGCAGATGATGCAAGGCATACTGCTACCAATCTAGCAAACGAAATAAGGAAAACTTGTGAAAATTGGGAAATAGATGAAAAACTTTTTACTATTGTGCATGACAATGCAAGCAATGTAAAGGATATTGGTAAATCTTTGAATGTGACGGATGTTGGCTGTGCAGCGCACACACTGCAACTTTGTGTAAACTCAGGCCTAAATTCTTCGAACAAACTTAAAGTGTTATGTGGAGGAGTCTCACAGCTTGTTCGGCATTTCAAGCACAGCACACTGGCAACAAATGCTCTCAAAGATAAGCAAGAACAATTTGGACTTAAGTGTCATAAACTCTTACAGTCATGCCCGACTAGATGGAATTCCGTACATTTATCGATGGAACGGTTGCTGGAACAGCGATGGGCAGTCTGCTCTGTTTTAGGTGACCGTCGTTATACTTCTGTTTCAGATGGGAGGATGTATGATCTTGGCGAAGACAACTGGCGCTTACTTGAAGATCTTCTTCCCTGTCTAAAGCCCTTGCATGTAAGTTGTTATTTGAATTTACTTTTAATAAATGTAACAGTAGTTATTCTAATTAAAAAAAATCATAAACATTTTTTATATGAAAGCCAAACAAAGTGTGGGACATATAATTGTAAATCAGAACAAAATAATATGTGCAACAAAATTATAGATCGCTGTAGAAAGAGAAAGAAAAAAAGGGGTGGGGGGGGGGGGAGGGAAAAAATGTATGAATTATTAAATGGAACTAAATTGAAATTAAAAACATGAAAGCAAAGTCATCTATGACAACATTTGATTTGAAAAAAATAAAGTTTTTGAATTATACAAATTAGAAAAGGCCTGGGCCTAATTTAGAGTAGGGCATAGACATTATATAATGTAAGACTTTTTAAAGAAATGTATTGCAAATATAAATTGCGATGGGGGGGGCTCCACTAGATTTGTGTTTAAAATATAACTGCTCAAGTAATTGCAAACTCCCATGCATGGTTATAAAGAAGCGCACATCTTATACTGTAATATATATACTAAAAATATAATTATCTGCAAAGTCCCAAGCAGTACGTACAGATTACTAGATCTACAGCATACTAAAAGACGATTGTAATTCTATTTTATTTCAATTTAAACCGGTACTATCATTGGATCGCATAATGTACGTCAATCATTATTCACCACAGTCATATCATTTGCATGCATTGTGTGGTTACTACTGTAGTGTAGGCCTGGAACACATGTAACCTAATGTTCAAGCCCTACAGCAATCAGTGTTGTTCCGAAAATCGCCCGTCGACTGAAATCATTCCGTATCTTAAAAGCCTGAAAATCTCACAAAAATCAGTTTCTTTCATAGTAGTATTCCTTACCTGCTGCAAAAAAATGAATTTATATTATAATAAGAGACGAAAATAAGAGTACAAAAATAAATTTTTAAAAAATGAAGCCGAGCTTAAAAAAATAACATCTCGTAAAACCGGCAGCCATTTTGAAGAGGTCGTTACAAGTATTACGACGGAATGCCTGTTTTATTAGCTGAAAAATACAAGTGATCTTTGGGTTTGGTTGCTGGAAAAGAAAAAAAAAAACGGAAGTCAATGTACAAGTGAAATTTTAGATTTGAGATTATTGTTTAATTCTAAGTAGCGGAAGTTATTAAACAGTAAAGTTAAAAAGAAAGTTTAAAGAAATTAAGAACAATGTTGCCGTGGAAAAGAAACAACATTGATGACAAACTTTTTGTTTAAAACTTAATTTATATTTTTCTCAATTTCATATATTTTTTTTTTACTAGGTTGCAACAACAGTTTTGTCAGGGGCGGACTATACAACAATGTCGTCAGTGTTGCCCATCATGTCGAGCATAGCAACATCCCACATGAAGACTAACCCTGATGACAGCAAACCCATCGCTGAGTTCAAAAGAGTTGTAAAAGAAGAAATCATGCGGCGATTTAATCTTGGTGGAGATGCCGTCACCCCAGCCGTTCTTGCGTCAGCTCTAGATCCTAGATACAAGGTCCTCGCTTACGCCACCCCAGCCCGCCGGGCAGCTACCCGTGCAATCATAATGGAGGAAACGCGGCAAATTGAAGAACCAGATGCTGCTCCACCTGCCAAGCGCCAAAGGACCGAAGAAACATCAGTTTCAGCAATGGATTTTTTGTTGTGTACAGGAAAGCCTTCAGAAGAATCAGATACAGGATCCAAGTCTGAATTTGAGAGATTTTTAGCTCTTCCGACCATGCCAAATAATGCATTCCACATGAGTGGTGGAGAGACAATTCTCCCAGGTTCCCAGTCCTTAGCAAGGTAGCAAGAAAGTATTTAGCAGTGCCTGCCACATCGGTACCGAGCGAAAGGGTTTTTTCCGTAGCAGGAAATATTGTAAATGCAAAGAGGAGTTCTTTACGCCCAGACAATGTGAACATTCTTGTTTTTTTTAACATGAATTTGTAGCATTACTATTTTTGTTTGTGGATTCCCGAATTTAGTATGAACTTTAGGGCTATTTGAACTGAACATTCATTTCCTTCTGAGTTTCCCATGCTATAGACTAAAGGTGTTCATGCTATGTTTTGTGAGCTATGGATTGGACTTTATCATTTATCATTTTTGTTCATTATATTTCTTAGTAAATTTAATTGATCTTATTATTTCCATGATGCTTCACTTAATCCTAATAACAAATTGAGTTGTTCAGGACTTCTTAAAACTCTTTCTTAAATCTTACCTGCAATGAAACAATCAAACAAATAAAACACAGCTTGTTAAATTATTTTTCTGTCATTTCATTTTCAAATTTTGCTTTAACTTCACCTTTGGAAATCAAACATCATTACATCAGATATATATATTTCATTCAATCAACGTATATACTGTACTGCCCCCTCAAAAAAAAAAAAAAAAAAATTGTTGATATGTTTCCAGGCTTCATTACACTCATTCACTGAAGTCTTCATAAAGTCTAGTCTTCATAAAAGTCTTTTTTACCTGAAATAAAAGAAAAGAAAATGTGTTAGATTATTTGCTATTAGTTCTTTATAAACGTAATTTGTTTTTGATTATAATTGTTTCCCATGCGCACGTTGCATCTACTAACATACCATACCAACTTATATGATTGTATGCATTATATGGATGGCACAATCTGTGTCACATTGTAAATAAAGCAAGTTTGTCAAGTGTAAGTTACGTGCGTTACTTAAGCAGTAGTAAATTATTTTACAATATATCGTTGAGTTACATATTTTATGCAGATTTGCGATGTGTTTTTTTTTCTCGATTGTAATATTTGTTCTTGAGTATATACCTAGCAGGTTAACCAGTAACCACAAAGATCTTCCAGCGAGACAGGAATGTTCTGTCGGCTGTTTGCCACGAGGCAACTAGTTCCGCGAAAAAATAGTTACGAAATTCGATGTAACTTTTTAGCGATCGATTTTTCGCGGTAGTAAACTCGTGTACACGATACACGCTCGCTTTTTTTGGCGTGTACACGTTTACTAAAATCCGTAAACGGTCACAGCTCTAAATTATATATATATATATATATATATATATATGTATATATATATATATATATATATATATATATATATATATATATATATATGTATATATATATATATATATATATATCTAGCTATCTATATATATGTGTATATGTGTATATATGTATGTATATATGTATATATGTATATATATATATATATATATGTATATGTATATATATAGTTATATATATATATATATATATATATATATATAGTTATATATATATAGTTATATATATATAGTTATATATATATAGTTATATATATATAGTTATATATAGTTATATATAGTTATATTTTAGTCTAACAATTGATCCAAATATTCATTCTTCAAGAAGCAGGATGGTCTGTGACATAACCTCTTTAAGCTTCCATATTGAACTTATCCTTTAAAGCTGTGTGCATCAATGTAAATAATATTTAAATTGTTCCATTGAATTGAAGATGCTCTCATAGCTCCATGCTCTCCATATATGTATCTCAGAAGTGTACAGTGTTTTACAGTATAATATATGATTTCCTTTTAAATGAAATTACAAGTACCATCCTGGATCCATACATACCTAAGTCTAATTACAAGTACCATCCTGGATCCATACAGAAATAAATCTAATTACAAGTACCATCCTGGATCCATACATACCTAAATCTAATTACAAGTACCATCCTGGATTCATACAGACCTAAATCTAATTACAAGTACCATCCTGGATCCATACAGACCTAAATCTAATTACAAGTACCATCCTGGATCCATACATACCTAAATCTAATTACAAGTACCATCCTGGATCCATACAGACCTAAGTCTAATTACAAGTACAGTACCATCCTGGATCCATACATACCTAAATCTAATTACAAGTACCATCCTGGATCCATACATACCTAAGTCTAATTACAAGTACCATCCTGGATGCATACATACCTAAATATAATTACAAGTACTATCCTGGATACATACAGACCTAAGTCTAATTACAAGTACTATCCTGGATCCATACAGACCTAAATCTAATTACAAGTACCATCCTGGATCCATACATACCTAAATCTAATTACAAGTACTATCCTAGATCCATACAGACCTAAGTCTAATTACAAGTACTATCCTGGATCCATACAGACCTAAGTCTAATTACAAGTGCCATCCTGGATCCATACAGACCTAAATCTAATTACAAGTACCATCCTGGATTCATACAGACCTAAATATAATTACAAGTACCATCCTGGATCCATACAGACCTAAATCTAATTACAAGTACCATCCTGGATCCATACAGAACTAAATTTAATTACAAGTACCATCCTGGATCCTTACTGACCTAAATCTAATTACAAGTACCATTTTGATCCTTACAGACCTAAATATAATTACAAGTACCATCCTGGATCCTTACAAGACCTAAATATAATTACAAGTACCATCTTGGATCCATACAGACCTAAATATAATTACAAGTACCATCCTGGATCCATACTGACCTTAATCTAATTACAAGTACTATCCTGGATCCTTACAGACCTAAATATAATTACAAGTACCATCCTGGATCCTTACAGACCTAAATATAATTACAACTACCATCCTGGATCCATATAGACCTAAATCTTAAGTCTGTATTAGCAAGTAAAGCTTAAAGTTATCAGAAGATTAGTTATTCGTCATCTACCTATTTTCCAGGCCTTTAACTGGTATGGTTGTTTCTTGTTGGTTGACATTCACGAATTGCTGTTTACTTACATGTAGTTACATCCTGTCGGAGATATTCAAGTCCCATATGGTTTGCGTGTAAATTTGCTTCGAACTGAGTTCCGATGCTCCACAAGGAGTTTTTTCAAATTACATGTCTTTTGCATGTTCAAATTTGCTGTCAAACAATTCTCCTTTTCATTGTTTTCATCAGTTAAAAAGTATGAAAATATATTCCTTTACACCAGAATCACATGATTCTTGGACAACTTGGCACACTTTCTCTGCCAGCTTTTCACAATCTACATCATTAAGTTTGTACTGAAGATGTCAAAGTTCATCGGAAAAGTGATAGTCATGTGATTACCACCTGATAATTTTGTTTGCAATTTCTACTCGTGGTCCATTTTCATTTTATTTTGTCAGATCATGGAGATACAAGTAGAAGAATGCTTTAGATTATGGAGAGAAACCACTTATCATCCATTTTGGTTATAATAGCTTTAAAACAGAAAATGGGTTCAATAATTTTGCCGATTTTAAAGGTGACATACATATTGCACACATCCAAAACTTCCATTTTACAGTGTTTTAAAATCTCTTGCATTAATTTGCATATTTTGTGATGTAATGCAAGGCAACCCTGGTATTTTTTTTTTTTTAAATGTCTATCATAAATTCTAAGTGGTGCAGCAAATTCTGACCCAATTTAGGGTTTGATTTTAATGTTTTCAATCAAATTATAGCAGGAATAGACTTTTCCATCATTTTCAGTAACTTGGATTTAGGAAAGAAATTTTAAAGAATAACAAATATTGAGCTGTTCGCCCCGTCATACATCATCAATTTTGCATTAATTAAAAACTGATCAGCCATTACAAAAAATATTTAATTGAAGATGCAAAAACAGTTTAGAATTTATTACTAGGCTCTTCAGGGGTCGAAATTTAAATTTAAAAAAATTCCACGGAACAGTACTATGTCAAATAATGTTGTTTTGCTGATAATAGGACAAGTTCCTTTCTTCAAAATGGTCTTATCTATTACCATTGGATAATGTGTGCATACAGTATATCTATGTCAGTTATTACTATGTACATGATGTAGGATCCAGTTGCATACAGTCGTACTCGTACAAGCAGACTTGTATATGTGTATTCATGATTTATTGTGCTGACAATTGCAGGCAAGGTGGAAATAGCTTTTTCTTTCTAGGATAAATTCTTTTAAAAATAATTTTGTTTGACATGTATACACTTTTTTTGAGCAGAAATCAAGTTATTGATCATTGACGCCAGATGTTTGTGATAAGAACATTTTCACCGGAACAGTAATTTTTGAAAATCCACTGTTCCTGCCTAAAAAGTATTGATTTTGGAACTGAAAAGCTCTCTCAGCCAATATAGAAAGTGTTACATGTCCATACACACCTTTAATAAACTTCAACAGCAATAGGGGCTGCTGATCACTGGCGAATAATTTATATGTGAAAGATTGATGGAATGTAAAACTCTGTGACAAAAAGAATGCAATTGGCTCACACCACTTGGAAATTCATTGTAGCGTATTCTTCTTGACTTTCGTAATATTTAATTAATGCAGTAGCATGCTGCCCCCATAAAAAGATAACATGGATACCACTTGTAGTCTTTTGTTGTATAGTTTAATGTTTGGCGTTTTACTTTTTTTTTTGGTTACAGATGAGCCATCTTGTACCTTGAAGGATTTATCAGATGCTGATACCATACATGTTAAATGCAAATGCAGTGCAAATCCTGCAATTCCTGTGCCAGGAGGGATATTTAAACTTCAGATATACAAAAACAATCAAACAGTCACAGATGGATCTGTTGCTAAATTTTCAATTCCACGCAGCAATGTCAATGCCACCTTTTTTTGCAGAGGAAATAACGTTCTTGGAGAATCCACCTCTCCTGAGATTACGTTTCAATCAGGTAAGTTCAAAGCACTTCAGGCATACAGTATATCAAATTACCAGAGAATTATTTCAGGTTTTGCCTTGATCTATATTTTAAGCCTTTGTTTATGGAATCTGTTTTTCTGCATGTCTAGTTAAAGGTATATGGACAGGTAGTGATTTTGCCATAAATATGTTCCTTTTAATATTCTGAACATTTCATTAACATACATCTATCACAAATTTTTACTCGTTTTTAAGATATTCACAAAAAAAGTGAAAAATTAAGCCCCAAGAAACGGCTCGACTTCCACTATTAAAAAAAGGTGTGTGAAGTAAGAATAAGGACACAGTCAGGCCTACAATGCATAACTTTCACTGTGTCACATTGACTTACATTAGGCTACTTTAAAACAGGGTTTAACCCTGGACCGCAAGCTTTCCTACAAGCAGCACATCACCAACCTGAAACAGAAATGCAACAGCTCCCTTAACCTTCTCCACCTCCTCTCCAGCACCACTTAGAGTGCAAACCCCCACGCTCTCCTCAAAATCTTCAGGCTCACCATTCATGCCAAGCTCGAATATGGCATTATTGTCTACTGCGCCATTCATAACTCTTATCTCAACCACATCAACACCATCCAAAATGAAGCTTCAGGCTTTGCCTGGGTGTCTGCAGGACCTCTCCCAGCACCAGCCTTCACGTTGAAGCCAACAAACCCCCTTTCGGCTAAAGTGTAGAAGGCACCAACACCCAAAACCCTGTTTACAACCTCATTAGGTTCCCAATTTCTTTCTCTTTGATAGGACTAAAACCCTATCCCCTCCCTTCAGCTTATGCATTAAACCCGACCTCCACCATTGGCATCAACCCTGCCACTCTTGGCACCTTCTCCTGGCCCACCTTTCCTCCCTGGGCCACCCCCTCCCTTTGATCCACCTAGGCCTCTCTACTCATCACAAAACCCATGGTTGAAGGAAGGCGACTAGACAGCTGCTGCTGCCGTCATCTAAGACATCACCCTCAGTAGCAGGCTTCCTAACTACTCGTCCATCTTCTTGGCTAAAGCCAAAGCCATCCGCCTTGCCCTCAACTATATTGAGTACTCCCCGCTCAGTCATTTTCTCAGACTCCAAGTCTGTCCTTACTTCTTTACTCAATCTTAGGTAGGATTACCCCGCAACCCACCTCCTCATCAGTAAACTTCTTTTGCCCCCCCCTCCACCCCCACCCCACCCCCTCTGCAGGAAAAGTATTTTCCTCTGGACACCCAGCCATATTGGAATCTCCGGCAATGACAGAGCTGATTCAGCCGCTAAGCTTGCCCTCAACCTCCCCTTTCCCAAAACCCTTTCTGACATCAAACCGCTTATCGCTTCCCTTGTTCGTGACCGCTGGCAAACCTCATGGGACTCGCAAATTGACAACAAACCCCACGTTATCCAGCCAACCATTCCGACCAAACCCACCATCCTGAATCTCCCGTATCAACATCCACATTACACGCCTTGGAATAGGTCACACCCACCTCACTCACTCCCACCTCCTTACTGGTTCCTCCACTCCTCTGCAGCAATTGCCATTGCCCCCTCACAGTCCACCACATCCTCCTTGCCTGCCCCCTGTACAACCTTCCCAGAGATTCCCTCACCCCTTACAACTCCATAACCGAGCTCTTCCAGAAAAATCCTCTGGATAAAATTATCTCCTTAATCATGCCTCCCTCTACAACCATAATTAATTCTCCTCTTCCATCCCCTCTCTCTACTTTGTTTCACCCATGCACCTCCTCTCTCGATCACAGCTTTCTGACTTTTTGTTCTTGAATTTCTCTCATTCTCCCTCTGTTTCCTTTCCTTCCTACCTCTAGAATGATCTGACCTCTCAGGCACAATTTGACTCTCGTTGTCGTGGTGCTGTAAGCCCTCATCAAACAAACAAACTCAACAGTGTTCATAGAATATCAGAAACAAATAAACTAAGATATTTCATGTCAGATCAAATATATAATCAGGATATGAAAATTAGATGTTTACTTCCCATACAAATAAACCCTGTCAAATGCTAACTTCTGCAAATTCTCAAAATCATCTCTTGGCGCAACAAAAACACTTCTTAATTCGACGACAGCAAGAGCACAAGAGAACATGGTAAAGGAATATTAGGGTGAATAAGAGGGGAAAACAGGGTCATGTGACCAGTGGCGTCACGCAACGGTGTGGGGCCTGAGGCATGGCCCTGGGCCGGGGGATCTTTTGTGGAGTAAATCGAGAAAAAATTCGCTAAGAGCCAGAGGGCCTCGTGGGGCCCTCAGTGGGGGGTAGGGGCCAAGCTCCTTGATGCCCAGATGTCTTTGGCATATTTGAGTCCTTAAAGAGCGTATTCTTGTGGCCCTAAAACGTGATATTTTTTTGACACTTTTGAAGCCTTACATCAATTATTTTCATGTTCTTATCGTAATTATAGGGCCCCATGTAGGTTTTCTCTTTGAGCCCAGGAATAATATTGTGAATTATACATAAAAAGAATTATGTTATCTAAATTTTGTGGGCCCCTTAGTGTTGGGATCCTGGCGCACCGCCAACCCCCAAGCGCGACGACACTGCATGTGACAGGATCTCACTTGCGGGAAACTAAACAGAATAAAGGGGGTCTTTGTTCTAAAAAAAGAATTTAATTTGGAAGAGGAGAGTACTCGTCCCAGAAAATGTTGCCTTTAAAAATAAGGGTATAACTATCACCTTAAAATAAGAATTATTGCTCAGACTCTGTACTATACAGTACTTTTATCCAACCCAATAATATTAAAGCTTTTTTTTCTTTCAATGTTTTTGTGGTTTTAAATGGAAGTTTTAAACCTCTTAAAGGTTCCCTATACAGATTGACTGCAAATTTTCTTTGGGACTAAGAGCTGATCCTTATTAAATGTATGCAAAGAGTTTAAAAGGCCAGTGGAGATGATTTGTGATTGGTTAAAATATTTAAACAAATACTGACATGCAAATTAATTACTTTTGCAGAAGTATTGTCACATAGAATGTATCAGACTTGCTGGTGACATGTCAGGTCATTTTTAGGGACAAGATTCTCTCTTTAAAGGAATTCTCTCATGTTTTTTTATAACCTTTCATAAGAAAAAGAACAATTTTAGAAACAAATTGGTACAAAAATCATGTTGATATGTAATTCCTACTAGGAGATATTCAAATTTTAAGGTTCACTAAAAATGCCAATAAACGAATAAGAAAAGGCTCAGTATGACATCACAGCAACACATTTTCCCTCAAAGTTTTATGTATTTCATTAAAATCTATTATCCTTTTGTATTAGTAAAACCTGCTAGAAAAATAAATTAATGAAAGTTAGCTATTTATACACTGTACATTGCCAAATATACCCTACTTCAATAACTTTTGGAAAATTGTTTCTAATCTTACAGAAACAACCAATTAAGGGTAAGAAAAATATATAAACATTTGCGATAGACTTGTCTCTATGACATCATCAAATACAAATTGATAGTACTGTACAAAAACTTTAAAATGCAATTGTGAAATCTTTAAAAATCCATATCTCCTGAATGGAATATGATATCAACCTAATTTGTGTACCAAATTGGCTCTAAGAGTATGCTCTTTCAAATAAAAGTTTACAAAAAACTTTGGGAATATTCCTTTGAAGTGGATTTTTGTTTATGTATAGTATGCCTATTCGTTACAGGTGGCAATCCTGCAAGTGTGCCAGGTAATGAAGATCAGAAGAGAGGAGGTAGTCTTGGTGTGATCATAGTTGTCTTGGTCATTCTTCTTGTCGTGATTTGCTTTGGTAAGTGTTGTTAACAGTGCTGTATATTAATTGATGCTGTTATAACGTAGTGAACAGACATGTATGTCTTGTAGGTATGATAAGAGGACAAAGAGACAAACACTGTAAGTAATCATTGTAACATCTTGTTCTGTTTAGGGGATTTCCAATTTTGAATTTGTCAAAAGTTTTTACTTAAGTCTACTCTAGCAAAGTGGCAACACACCCTCTCTTTCTTTATAATTATTAGTGTATTTTATTGAAATTTGATTTTTATTTCTTTATTGAAAAATTTCTAAGGTGGTAAATCACAGTTCGCTAGATTCTCCATAAGTATTGCTGATATCCAACGGTTGTTAGTCACAAATCACAGATTATAGATGAATTCTTTGCTCCACATAGCTACCGCATTGCTATGGTGGGCATGGCCTATTTGGAAACCTGGAAAGGTTAATTCGATAACCTCACAGTGCAATTTAAAAAGGTTTATAGTAAAAACTCGAGAGGAAAAGATTTTTAAATGTCCAAGTGTTGAATGTTCAAGTACAGTAATGGATTAAGTTAACATATTTTCAATACATGCAAAAATGGACTGAAATACTTCTAAACACCTTTGTAGTTTGTAAAGATTTAACTTCTTTTCTAATAGTTAATAACTGAAATTGATGAGAATGTCTTAACTTGTATGTATGGTACATGTATTGTATGACCAGAAAACAGTTTATTCAAGCAGCTTTGCTTCCAGTTTGGAGAGAATTAAACTAGAATGTCATGTGACGTAGTGTTTCAGACATTTCAATGATTTTAGAAAGCTCACAATTTATTTTAAGATGAAAGATTTATTCGGATGGCAAAATTTGATTTTAAAATGTTGCTACATGTAGCTGCATGCATCTTTTCAGAGTGGAGGGGAAGGGTGGATAGCTTAAGTCATATATCTATGTATTAAAAGTGCCTGAATTTGTCTGCAGATGGTGCTGCAGCCTAAGAACAAATGATTAATTCAGTGATTGATCCATTCGCTAAGTGCTACATACATTTTTTTTTAAATTTTCTTGTGCCTTTTCAGCCAGTTTCTACAAGTATATCTTGGTTCAAAGGAAAAGACATTCTAACAGTTACAGCAGAACATGTGAGTATCCGTATTTTTTATTTTATTAATCATTGAGTTGCTAATCGTATGCACTTAAATGAGATTGTAATTTCAAGGTATATCTGTGATTTGAATGAGTTCTTTTTGGACTGGAACAATGCCCACTTAATTCCTCATCATGCACTTGTGCATTACATGAAAACCAAGAGTACGGTATGATTCTTTTGAGTTTACTATCAACTTTTGTTGGTAAAATATAATCTTGAAGATCAATAGCAGGTACGGATAACGGTAGTAAAATTGAGAAAATATCGCTTTTGTGTAATATTTGATCAAATTATGTAAATTGCAACCAATCAAGTTTCTGGAAATGGTGACTTTCAGAATCAAACTTACAACTTTTAGTGTAGTTTGCAAAAAATCCCATCTGCTTTAGGACTGTGTAAAGAAAATTTAAAATTGTGTATTCTTTATTACCTGCTTATTATCTTCCACGAGTATAAGTGGAAGACTAAAGGAACTAGCTATATGCAGTATTGTTGGCATGTGCGTATTGTATGGGTGGACACAGGTGTGCGTGTAAGTAGATCTGTGGCAACAGATTGTAAATATGATTTCTCAAGGCCAGTACTGTGTAATGATGTAGTACAGTACAGTCGCGAATAACCGTACACGCTAAGTGCGGGGCGTTAGTGCACTTACCACCATGATGAATGGAGCTGCCCAAGCGCAAAATCGCGCTAAACGTGGGTTACCGCGCTAACATCACCGAGCTTGCAGCCCTGCAGATTCTATTCATCTGTGACTTAACGCGCTAAAAATCGATAACACATTGTATGCATTATGTCAATCAAGATCGAAGTGCCTGTGCTTTGTAAAGGGACTCCTAACGTTGCACAGTTAAAATAATCTGCTTATCGGATTAGGCCTGACAGACTTTTTCTTTAGCAAATTGTTTTAACTCGAGGCCTAGAGGAATTAAAAACTTTCGTAAAATATAATTTTGTTTTTATTCAGTTTCACGTTGAACTCTGGGATATAAATATTTTTTTAATTCAGTCAGCATCGCAACGTTCAGAATCACAGTACACAGTACATAGGCCCTACTTGCAATGTTCGCTTACGAAACGAGGCAATGTCTTCATTTGCATTGCATTTTTTCGGACGGAATTTTCAATAAAAATACTTATCAAATCCATTAGGGAAAAAAATTTGATGTGAAAATTGAATCAATTCTTCGATTAAATTTAACTTTTTTACAGTTTTTGGACAAACAAAATGAATTTCGGGCAAACAAAACTGATTCTGGCGATGTTTTTGATTGAATTTAGCTATCCTATCACACAGTCACATTAAAAAGCCTAGCGTTAGGCTACATGGTTTAATCGATGTGTAATGGTGTTCTGCTTTTGTTATACAATTAGAATTGGGACATAAGAGCTGATATTTTTTTAAGCTTTGCTGATATTGGTAGGAGGGTTCTGTTAAATATTAATGACTAAATATTTCGTTTGATATTTTCCACGGTTATAGATCTACTGTTAGGCCAAATGTTGAGGATGGGAAATGAATAATTTTGAACTGATGTTGACATGTTTGTCTTATATTTTTTCCACAGCTTCCAAACTTCTGAGCCTTTGTCAGTTTTGCAGATTAGACAAGATACATTGAAAAATCCCTGGGCCAGTATGGATGCTTATTAATTGCTTTGTCAGTCTAAGTCAACAAGAATTTACAAAAAAACCTAAAACTTTAAAGAGCTTTTTTTTTTTCCCTCTTTGTTTTTTTTTTGCATGAATAATTATTTGTATAGTAACGTTTCTACGCCATTCTGTCAGCAATCCAATATCAAGGACATCCGGCTTCAGCCAGTATGAAGAAAAACAGCTACAGCATTTGGCCGTGAAAAAAGAAGCAGAAGTCAATAGGGTCTATAAACTCCTGTCGCGTTGAACCTTTCTTTCTTACTATTAGGCCTACTTGATACAGTAAATAAAATTTTCCTGTGCATGTGTCAAGTAATGTTGGGCGTAATGAAATGCTCTTACTGCTTTTTTCTTCCTCTTGTGTAGAGTACTTCTTTTTATATTCCAGTTTATGTTCACAACAGAGTGAGTGATATTAGAAAAAAGTGTAGGCCTAAATTAACTAAGCTCAATTGGGTAAAACAAAAGAAAGTGAAATTTATTTAGTGCTGTCAAAACTGCACATAAAATAGGTAAGCCTGCATTGCTTCATCACTTGAGAATTGCAATATCAGGGTGGTAGAAGGCATTGAATATCAGGGCCTCCGACATGGAGAAGGGCATAGCCCCCCCCCCCCTCCCAAATAATGTTCCCCCTTCCCGAATAATGTTTCCCCCTTCCCGAATAATGTTCCCCCCTTCCCGAATAATGTTCCCCCCTTCCCCTTCCCAAATAATCTTCCCCCTTCCCGAATGTTCAAAGCAATGGTTTTCAAATTGGTCTTGTGTTGATTATAAAAGCAATGGTTTTCAAATTGGTCTTGTGTTATTTATCCACAACAAAATTAATTGACAACATTTATCTTCCCCCCCCCCCCTCCCTCCCCCACCCCCTCTCACCTGCCATATGAAACCTGTGTCAGGGGCCCTAAATATTGGTATGATCATATTTATGTAGATCTTATTTTTAAAATATGATACAGGACTTGGGTCTTTGATAGGATTTTTTCCACAGATGACCGATGGTGGTAAAAGGTGAAGCCTGGTCCAATTCATAATTATCATTTTACCTGCTTACTTTTTTTTTTTTTACCCAATGTCTTGTTTTTAAAATAATTATATTCCGCAAAGTTATTTTCTGTCGGAACTTACCTTCACTCTTGACTAATGACTTGGTTTTACTTCACTTCATTTCAAATGTTTCGATCGATGCTTCTTTGTGAAGTGGTACGAGAAAATTTAAACGAATATTTCCCCTGCCATCAAGTAATATACAGTACAACATCCCGTCACAGACCTGGTTATAACGGAGTTTACCTCAGCAGGTACAAGTGTTGCTGCCGCATAGGACTTCACATTATCAGGAATCAAAAACAGAAGATTTCCATCATGCCTAATTGAGCATCTTAACATTTTCTTAAAATTTTGGCAGATATAATCTATCATTATTAACTAGCATGCTTGTTCGGCATAACGACACATTAAAGGAGGCATGAAGTCTGATACAATCATTATTTCATATGATAGAGAATACAAAATCTTACCCAACTGCCAAAAACATCAGAGTTAAATTCCTATCTCAAGTTATTCATGTTTGAAATCGACACAGGGGGGCTGCCATTTTGTTCAATTCTGTGTTGAAATATTGTACATGATGACATAGATTCCCCAATAGGGACATAAAGATTATAATGTAATTCTTTACATATGTGATTAAAGTTTTTTATTTCAAAATGATGTGACACAAAGTTTTATCAGCATGTTTTGATTTTTCAATTTCATGTATACACAAAATTTTCCTTCACCCTTACAAAATAAAAACACTTGTTCATAAGCTAGAAAACTTGAGGTACATTTTAAAGAAATACAAAGTATTCCAAGATCCTGCTGGGCCGATGACATAATCTGCATGTTTTGCAATCAAAATGGCAGCTACCATGGTACTATAAAGTAGTAGCATTAAAGTTTTTAACAATTAAACAAAAAATATGTTAGATTGCTTCGGGAGTTATGGAACTTGGTCAGAAAATTAGTTATTTTCAATTCTATTATATGAAATAAAGAATTATGTCAGACTGTGCCTCCTTTAACAGTGAAGTCATTTGTGCCAAAAGAGGTTATATATGAATGATTATTGCTTTAGATTGACTAACATTTAATATTATGTAATGTTTTAATCAGCAAACTATATATTCCAGCTTATTAATACCTCTGCTTTTAAATGCAATCAATGGTGAAACTCATATTGAGTATAGTTCAAAGAAACGACCATTTTTAACAGCTGTGGTTATGACACACATCCCTCAGTATGGTTGACATTGGGATTGTGGAAGCAAGTTGTTAAGAACAAATAAACTAATAGTCGTTAAGAACAAATGGGACTCGCCACGAAATACAATCATTATTTCCATAAAATTCCCTCAAGGAAGGGGGGGGGGATCCCCTTCCTGCAGTACTTTAATGATGAAGTAAGGAATTGTAAATGAAGGCCCAAGCAGTACTCAGGCATGTGAGAGACACTTGATAAAAAAAAGTGAAAGTAGCTTATTAAAAATAAATGTTGAAAAAATTGAAAGCAGTTTACACTTTTGGCGTGGGGGCTTAAGGGCCCCTGGTGGGGGTCCAAGGAAACATAAAATTTGATTTTCTATGACTAGGAAAAAGGTCTCCTGAACGAAATTTTTTATTTTGAAGAAGCTGATTTTCTTCATAAATCACCCCCCCCCCCCCCACCCCTTCAAAAAAAAAGAAGGAATTTCTATCAACTTTTCATTCAGAGCAGAATATAGTTCAGGCATGTCAGCAGCATTGAAAAAAAAGTCATTAATGACGTGATCTGACGTCATGTTTTGATGTTTATAAATCAGTGAAAAATGAAAATAACTGCATCACAATTGCCACAAACCCCATTAGCAATATCATGGCACCCTTAAGGGTAGAGTTGGTTCTCTATTCCCTTCTACCATAGCACCACAGTGGACATAGGTTGGGCCAAGTCCGGGGTGACATAATGGCGGGGCCACTCCATAAATGTTGCCAATAAGGGTTTAAGGAACCATTAACTGACATCCATGTACCAATAATCCATTTTCACAAGTACATAGTCGGGCCGAAGCCAACAGTCGGGGAAATGGCAGTGACAAGTTAAATGCTTTTTAACAATTATCTTAACTTTTTATTCTTATTGTGAGTTAAGTCTTCACTTCTCTCAAAAATTTCCAGTAAATTCTTGCATTTGCATTTCCAAAAGGGGCCGAAATTTACTTAAAATGAATGATTTATCTTATTGATACCTCTCAATGACAGCAATTAACGTTTTTAAAACTATTTTCGATCAAATTTAACCTCTGGGCTGTCTCCCTATGAATTATCACGGTTAGGCCTAACATTAGGCCTTTCACTCAGTTTTACTATAAGATGGCAACTAGCCTAACACACTGTACGTTCAAACTTCGAAGGAATAAAGAAAAGTCTGGCGAAATCGTATTAACGTTAGACTCTTGTCTAATAAATTACAGTCTCAAAGTATGTGAGAAATCTACGCTACACACAGGTTTTACGGCAGAATTTTTTTTGTTTATCTCGCAAAAGAAGACAAAAAGTTTAGCTTAAATAAATTTATAAAATACTCGTGCTAAGTGCAGTGAAGCATGTACACAGATTGGGATCACACTCAGTGCAGATACGTTACGTATGCGCTAACAAGCTCAGCGCAATGAGACGTTTACTCCTGTAGTACTATTACCGCGCTAACCTCTTTGAGGGAGGAGCAGATTAAAATGGGATTATCGGACGCGCTTAGCGCAGAGTTGGCCAAGTGCCGTCGGTGCATGAAAGACACGAATACAATGGCGGCGGTAAGGGCATTAATCGCGGTAAATAATCCGCGCTAACTGCGATATTGGTGCACTTATTCCCGACTGTACTGTATATGATGGTACAGAGGTTTGTTGTATATGTAGTCTGTAGATCTTCTGCCTTACAGTGGACAGCATTCTGCATCGTTTTGCATGCATTTGTTAAACTTCTGCCAAAAAGAGGGGGAGCAATTCCCCAACAACTCAATTTTCTCTGCCTTATATTCCTTTTCTGTCCACTAGGCCATTTTCTCAGTAACTCAAAAACCATCATTCTATTCAGAACCTAAAATGGGAGAACCCTGCAATCCATTTCGTACTGAAAAATATGGCTCTCTCCACTTTGTAACATGCTGTTAGATCCCACCAATTGAACCAACATTCAACACGGAAGTTGAATGATAAAGAACAGAAAAGTACATTCATAAAAGCAGTACATAGTTTTAACAAAGTGTTCCAACAAGTTTTGTTCAAGATGGTGGCTAACTATAGGGCTCATCTTTTCTGTTCCATAAGCAATCAAAGTTGCAAAAACTGCTCCAAACAGTTTTCTTGTACATTTTTGGTTCCGAGGCGATAGCATCAGGAACTAGCTATGCAGTCATGATAGCGGATGTATGGGCGGGTGTATGGGTCGGTGGGCTGGTGTGTGGCTGTGTTTTACATATACATGATATCTCAAAAATGATACACTGGTTTCATGTCATATGTGGTACACAGATAGCCCATGACCTGTAGATGTTTCCTATTGTTTTTGGGGGTGATGTCATGCATATTAATGAGTAGGCAGGGCTTAATATTAGAATATTAAATGCTCATATTTTAACAACTGTATGTCTGTTTTGTTTCATATTTGGGGTATTTATGTTGTTAGCTAGTGGGTATATGTTCATGGTACAAAAATGTTTAATGCCATTAATATGCATAGTGGGTGGGGCTTAACATGATTTTGTTGAATAATATTGTAATTAAATAAACTGGTTAGATATATTGCCATGTAAATTTCATTGAGAACATTTACATACATGATATATCTAGGCCTATATACTGCATTTGACGTAATAAGCTCCCAGGAATTTACGAAAATAGTTGCTCCACTTTTTAGACCAGAAATTTCTTCCTGATAAGCGTGCATGACCCTAAAAGTTGCATTAGCACCACATTTTTAGACTTCCCATAGAGTCTCCAACCTGATATGTATCTTTTTGCAATGTTCATCCTAGATCTCTGCTTGGAAGTTTGTTTTAACCCTTAAATACCCTTAAATAACCCAGCATGTCACCCTCGATTGGGGACATACTTTTTTTTTTGTTTTTACTTTGTCAAATAGTGATCTTGGTATCATTTGAAAAAGCTTGAATAGTTCTTTCAGAAAATACAACTCGTTGATGGGGTTATGTTAAAGAATTTTGTGAAAAAATGGATTAAAAAATGCACAAAATCTAACAAAAAAGCTATTTCTTTAAAAGCTTACTTGCCACACTACCAGACGTAGCTTTTGCTTGAAAAGCTGTGAACAACTGTCAAAGATATCAAAGTATCCAATTCCGGTCGAATTTTGACTGCTTCTATCATCAATATCTTTTTTTGGCAAAATTTGTACCAAATTTGATGATTTTTAGCCTTTTTGAGACCAAAAATTAGAAAAAATTATAACTTCTGATCGCCATACACCTACCATACGCGAAATGTATCGCAAGAAAGGCCAAGCCATGTACTTTTGATTGATATCAAAATAAGCTTAACCCCCTCTCTGATCACATTTAGATTTAAGTAATAATAAAGCTTCCTATTTCACAGTTAGTCACTTTGGTCTAGTGAAAAGTCTCTGTTCACAGCACGCTGGTGACCCGTGTTCGATCTCCACATTGGTCACGCTGCTTTTATTTTTCCGATAGTAATTATGGCAGTGATTATTTTTTGTTTATTTTCATTGTTTTTGCATTTTTTTTTTTAAGAAAAAAAAAGTGAGACTGGTATCAATGGAAAGGAAATATCAGAAACAATCTAAATATGTACAAAAAATCCTCATTTTTCACTATTCACAAGAAAAAATACAAGCTAAAATCAAATTGACTTAATTTGGCCTAAAATGTGCAAATTTGCATATTTTTGTTGATAATTTCTTTAATTTGACAATTTTTGTTGAAAAGTTTATTTCTTAACACTCATATAAACTAAACCTGTAGTGGTAGAAAACGAAAGGAAAGTTGTGAAAATTAATTTAGAAAAATAATTCCCATTTTTTTTTGTCACGTTCTGAACCCATGGGTCTTTAAGGGTTTACTGATGAATAGAATAACAAAATCTCACCAAGTTATTTTATTGCAATAATAATTTGACACTTCATGATTTTCTTTTTGTTTTACAGTAAAAGGTTTCAAAGAAGCTGTTTCCTGGGGCGGTATGTATTTCATTCTTTTTTGTTATTTTTAATACATCAGTAACAACATATGTATTAATCCTTGTAACACAGGTCCCTGCCTAATCCCATTCTAACAATTAAGGGTTAAGAGAACAAATTAATACCACTATAGAATCAGCAACCAAGATCTTTAGAGCTACAGGAAAAGTAAGAAATAGCAGAAAGCTAAGAAGCTGAGCACAAAATTACCAAGACTTATGCAAGAACAGGCCCTGGAAGCTGATCCTGGAAGCTTATTTAACAGGTTTAATAGGCAGTGGTGAAGAAGCATACATTTGAAAGAGGTCCTTTGTTAATAGTTACTGGTTATTGAAGCTGAGCGTGTTGCAGTGAGGGACATGGTGATTGTGCATGATGTCTATAAACCACGATGGAGCTTTGCAGTAAGCAATACTATTACCCCTCTTTGCTTCTTAAAGATACTTTTAGAACTGCAAAGGCTGGTACTTGTTGCTACCGAGAACTCTGTTTCTGCAATGACAACTTGCATCTGCAAATTCAGGCTCTGTGTCGTGAGATACAGTACCGCCCACATTAAATTGGCCGTCGCATCGTGTATCGTGATCACGATAACATTCCATATCGAAATCCTGAACACTTGCTAACGTTTTAACTATACTATAGTGAATCACGATTGAACGATATATCGTGATATCACGCACCGACGATATCGTACATTCTAGCTGCATAAAAGTAATACGTAATTTCAACCTGAGTGCGTCCAGATTCGTAACTTAAATTCGGCTCCGGTTTTTATTTTCACGCTTTTTGGTAGGTCGTAATAACGTAAATTCCTGCGTCAGTGAGTTCATATTGTGCGAGACAAAGTTTAGGAATCGATATTGTCTGGAGGTTTGCTGGACAATCTTAGTATTATTTGCCTAACGGTACTACTAGGGCCCCACGTATACGCTTACATGTAAAAATACTAGCCTAGGCTTAAAATTGTTTTGAAATATTGACGCCATATTATGTATTATCAAATGTATTTTTCACAATATGCTGCAGTCAAATAGACCTTTGCCTTCGCATATCATCGGTAATTGACCAAAACAAGATGGCAACAACCATTGAGTTGCACATTAAAATTTATACAAAACGGCTTATAACTTTTGTTAGAAGCATATTTATCCTCAGCTGTCACTGAGGCAATTTAAATACGTACCCTGGCCTGAAGTGTACCAATCATGATAGCCATGAAATCGGATGCGTCCCCCTCCCCCACACCGTAATAAAAAACAATTCTAAAGAATAGCCTACAGCGAAAATGGTGTAAAGTTTTTTTGATACAATTTTGGTCATGATTGTCTATTTTTTGTTCCATGAAAATCTAATGTTTTTTCTCTTGTTTCTTTCTTTTTAGGGAGGTAAGTATAGTTTATCCTTGTATTATTGCTTTCTTTCTTCTTTATTTACTGTTTAGCATGTTATACTTAATTGGTTTTATATCGTCTTCAATGACTTTTTTTTTGCACGATTTTGTTTTCATTCTTCTTGATCGCATTTCCTAACAGGCAGATCATGAATCAAAAGGACATTTCTTCTCTTTGTCTTATTGTTTACTTACAGTATGAGTACATTTTTCAACATTCAAGTAGTGACAGATGCGAGCAGTTTGACAATTGCGCCGGTAAAAGCGCCGGTAATGCCACCGGTACTGTGTGTAATATTTAACGTCTGCACACGTACCGAACATGCAAATTTCTTTAGTTCAGATAAGTTTAAACTGATGCAAATTTGCCGTTTTGGGCAAAATTAAGTATTTCATTTCCCCGTGTTTTTTCAAAGGACACATATCAGCCCACAATAAATTGGTAACGACAATGCAGAGTGTACCACAGAGATTTACGATCATTATTTATTTTCAATAAGTTCAACAAAAAATTACAACCTGAAAAGTAAGGAACCGTGGCAACGCAACGTGTGTCTGCACTATCATGGCACGGCCATTTTTTCTATAAATCATAAAATGAAAATTGAATGAAATAATATAAATTAAAACTAAAATGATAAGCGAAATACAAAGGATCGGCGCAATAAAAATAAACAAGTTTAACTTACTGAGATTTCCATGTTTTATTCCGAAATATATAGTATTCCAAATAGTCAAGTAAAATTTTAACTCGTGAAATATTTCCAACAAAATATTAAGAAACGTTGTCAAAAACTTTTTAATATTTGTTCCATATACAGTAACAATAAAACGCGAAAGAAAAGAATAAGGAAATAAGAACAAATACAATTCTAAACTAAGCACTCTTTGCTCAGTGTAGACCTCCTGTTGAAGAAAATGCATCAAAATCTTTTCGAAATCAGCGACGTAAGTAAACAGAAACACACATATGCTCCCACTATTTGATAAGCCCAGGTGCAAAAAATTTTCTTTTAAATTAGATCCGTGCGAAAATGTCTTTCCTTTCAACAGATATATTCTAATTCCTACCCGAAACTTACGAACATAAACACCATTAACATTAATCTCTATGAAACACATACCGCAAAAACACGGCAAACTTCTAAAGGATCATAAATAATGCCGCTGCCCCATTCCCAGCACATTTGACAGATTTGTTTACAAATTGACGCCAGCTGCGTCTGGACTTTGACCTAGCGCGGTCCAATTAATTAAGATTGGCACATTTAAAGGGAAATACTTACAAAGGTATATGCCCCCTCCCGATTTTCATGTTGTCTTCCAAATATTTGAAGTCTGACATAAACTTGAGTTTGGTGGTTATGGGTAAGGGACCTGGGATCACAGCGGTTAATAGCGATTATTAGTGGTACTCCATGAGTGATTCCTTCTTATACATGTTTAATTTAATATTATCAGGCTATCAAAATTAGGGTGGGGGCATTCTCCTTTATGAAAACATACCGTAATTTGGTAGATTATCTCGTCCCTCTCCAGTTTTCTTCAATTTCTCCAAAAAATTGAAGTATTAAGACAGCAAGGGTGCGGGGATGGCGAGGGCGGCAGGAAAGTGGATCTTTGTTATGATCTCTAGCTCGTTTGCAATTTGAAGCGACAAACTGGGATCGTTGAATTATTGAATTTGGGGTGGGGCATTCTCTTTTATAAAAACATAATTTTGTAGATCGTATCGTCCCCTCCCAATTTCTCCTCAAAAATGGAAGTATTACGAATAGGAAGGGGTGGACAGGGGCGGGGTGGGGGCGGCAGTGCCATGGTTCTTTGTTAAGATCTCCCGTTTCAGGTTTCAAACGGCAAATTGATCACCAAACATTGAATTTGAGATGGGAGAATTCTTTTACTGTGAAAACATACTTGGTATATGATATTGTCCTTTCCCTCCCCATTTTCATGATTTGTTTTCCTGAATGAAGATAAGGCGATGCTTTCATCATCCCTCTCCCGTGCTCAGTAAATTTCCTCATATTTCTCACTTCACAAAATGTTAGATGTCCACTCCCCCTCCCGGTTTTGGTATTGTTGTCTTAATTTATAATACGTTACGGCTTTTCTCCATTTTGAATGTTTACATAAAAGTGTCATGCATGCAATATGTCTGTCAACAATTTAGCGCCGCGTGGCCAAGGAGTTCGAGGCAACCTGTCGCCAGGTCATAAACCACCCAGACATGTGAAGGGGGAACGCGGGCGGCATATCTTTGAACAAGATATTTTGTTGTTTTTCTGACACAGTTCTAATAATTTTGAAAAAAATGTAGAATTTATACTAATGCGATGTTTGGTAATAATTTGCCATACATTAACTTGGCGGCCATTAACTGGGGCGACAGCTCCCTGCTTGGAAGGAATGTACCACTGGTTTATGGAAGTTTTTTTCCAGTTTTTGTTATGTGCAAAGATAAAAGTAAAGCATACGTTTTTAAAACAAGGAAATAGCGTTTGTTTGCAGTTTTACAGCTTTCATATTTTTTTGTTGTATTTTCTATGATGGAGAAGTTAAAAAAAAAAAATGTCTCTATCTTTGGAAACTTGTTTTGATAAAGTTTTAAACAATTTTTTGGACCAGGACTTTAATATTCGGAATATAAATATCTAAGTAAGTTGATGTTGTTAATTTCGTTGTGTATTCTCTCATACTTTTTTTAAGTCGATTTGTACATATTTTCCCGTAATTTTAAAGTCCTAACAAGTTGCCGTTCGCTGCAATAAACATTGCGCAGCTTTTTCTGTCTCGTCTAAGGTATTGCGTTTTTTGAAGTTGGAAAACAGTTTGGCTAACCTTTTTTAACTTGACATGCTTTCAAAATATTCCATGGATCAATTATATGGCAAAAATGTTTGCTTAAAATTGTTGGTTATACATGTATATATTTCACCGAGATTGAAATTACATACAAATGTAGGTTACAAAATCTTGGAAATAAAAATAACAGAAAAGAAAAAAGGTACAAGCAATATTGTACTAGCGACTAAAAATAATCTGCACATTGAAAACACTAAATTCGGATGTTCACATACTATTAATGTAGGCCCTAATAATACTTCGATATGATGAATCAAACTCACATTGCGTTTGTGAATAATCAAACGAAAAATATGTATATAGACAATTTGCCAAAGTCTCCCCCTCCACCCCCTCTTCCCATTCATCCGTCGAAAAGAAAGCCTGCTGGCTACAGGCCTGAATATATCACAAAATATTTCATAGGTTCCCAATCAGATTAGGTTTAATCTTTTGTAATAAAGGTGACACCAACTTGAAAAAATGTTTTAATTTGCCTGCGGTCCCCCACTCTATTGGGTAGAAGTTGTATTTTACTTGGGAGGAAGTCAGAGGTAGGACCGTAGGGTGGGTTGAAACTGTTTGGTCGAATTTCCCTTTTTTCGAAGGCAAATTTGTTGTATTTTCTTTAAAATTCAAGGTAACCTTTTAATGCCAATATATAAAGAATTGTATAGGAAAAGAACAAGGATGTACATTAAAAATGTCGGTTGGCCTACTCATTTCTTAACTCTCCTCCCCAAAGATAACTTAAACTTGCGATTTGTCTATTTATTTCTTTGGTAATTAAATATTTAAATGAGATAATGATTGCATACAATATTAATCTAAGGGTTATCATATGTCGTATTTTGATCTTATCTTGCCCGTAAAGACACGAATTAACAAGTTGCAGTCAATGCAGTGTCCTATTTTGGACATACTCGTCACTGACTGCACACTAACTTAACTAAGTATAATGCTATTACTAACGTTAGGCCTACACTGATATTAGAACACTGAGTGGCATACAGCTCCGAAAGCATGTGTATATAGGCCTAGTGCTTATTCCGCGAAACAAATTTGGTCAGTGTCTATTTATGATTACATCGCGGTCAACAATTATCGAAGCCGACAATTATCGGAAAATTCTCCTACAATTCTAGATTTTTCTAACTGCAAAAGCCTTCCCCAATTCTTCAAAATCCCGATAGAACGATCGTTCGTTCTGCTACGTAATTCACGCTAAAACGAAAACAGAATCGTGCCATTTAGATGCCTATGCACACCATAACGATAAAATGAACGCGATGCGACGGCCGATATTACGTTAAGCATTTGCAATAGAAGTCCATCTTGGACAAAGAGTTACTAAAAAACTACAGACCAGTATCCAACCTATCGTTTGTTTCAAAAGTGTTGGAGAGGATCGCGTCTCTTCGACTACATAAGTATTTTGCCGACAATGGAATTTATCCTCGCAATCAATCGGCATACAGATCTCATTACAGTGTAGAGAGTGCGTTGTTACACATCAGCGATAGTATACTACACTCCCTTGATTCCAAAAGAGGTGTTGTTATGGTTTTACTAGATATGTCCGCAGCATTCGACACTATAGATTATACTATTCTTCTTGATACGCTCAAATCATATTTTGGCATTTCTGGTAATGCTCTGAAGTGGATTCATTCTTATCTCACGCACAGAAGTTTCAAGGTTGTAATTGATAAGCACCATTCTACTGTCAAGGATCTCCACTACGGTGTACCTCAAGGAAGCGTGCTTGGTCCCTTTTTTATATACGGCTTATACTGCACCCTTAGCTGATCTTATTGAAAAATGTGGGCTTTACTATCATTTTTACGCTGATGATATACAGCTATGGTTGCCAGTAAATCTAGATGATAACGATGAAATTTTGTCTGTCACTAAAAGATTTGAAACCTGTATTCTAACCATATGTAATTGGATGACTAGCCACAAGCTCAAGCTCAATGCCGACAAATCTGAGTTACTTCTATTCCATCCAAAATCACGCCGGAAGCCAGTCCCTGATCTAAATCTATATATCGATGGCGTCACCATCTCAAAAAGCATTTCTGCCAGGAACTTAGGGGTTATATTCGATAGTTGTCTCTCATATAATGCCCATTTGGCAACTGTTTGTAAAAATGCCTACTGGCATTTACGTAACATTTTCTCAGTGAAGAAGTACATACCGCTCTCAATGCTTGCCACTCTTGTTCATGCTTTTATTAGTTCAAGACTTGATTTTTGTAATAGCTTATTTGTTGGTTTACCAAATTATCAGATTCAACGTCTCCAGAAAATTCAAAACCATGCTGCTCGTCTGCTTTCATCCTGCACGAAATTCGACCATATCACTCCAATTCTGTTTAACCTTCATTGGCTACCTATTCAGTTTAGAATAAAATTCAAAATTCTCATGTTCGCCCATAAATCTGTCTATAAATCCGGACCTTCTTACTTACATTTAAAAGTTTTTAACCCAATTCGTTTACCAGACAGTCAAGTGCTCCAACTCTTGTTTTACCAAAATTCAATTCTAAATCTGCTGGTCAAAGATCTTATTCTGTTGCTGCCTGTACCTTGTGGAATAATTTACCCGTTCAATTACGTGCAATTCACTGTTACAATGTTTTTAAATCTCAACTGAAAACCCACCTTTTTAAATGTGCTTATAATCTTTAGTCTTTGTTTTATGTATTGATTCATTGTGTATACTTTTTAGGTATTTCAGTAATTTGTACTTTTACTTTATTTGTTTTACTTCATTTGTTTATATTTCTTATTCAGCATGTTCAGCTTTTAATCTTCAGTTTAGCATATGAATTATGTATTGATTAATTGCGTATTCATATTTTGGTTTTTCAATTTTTTGCTTTTAATTTTCTAGTTTTAAACTTCATTTTTTTTGTATATATCTTATCATTTACTTAACTTACTGTTCCGCGCTCCTGACGATTTAGTTCAAAGGGGCGCGTTATAAATATATGTGTATTATTAATAGGTGTAATGGAAACGTTGTTATAGTTGGAACGTGATATTTTATCACGCTTCACGATGCGACGGCCAATTTAATGTGGGCGGTACTGTATGTACTCGATAATTTGGGGCTCAAAATCTGCACAAATCTGCAGACCACATCTTTCAACGTGGCTGTCAGCAGTTCAGATGCAATCAAAGCAAAGATGCTTTCAGGGATTTATCCTGTGCAAACAAGGCCAAAACAATTCACCTGATGTTCAATGAGTAACTTAACTACGTTCAAACTTTCTTTGACCATTGTACATGTGGATATGCCATCTTAAATTAATTCTTGCTTAACCCTTACTTTACCAGCATTTTTGTGAAAATGCGCTGGGGAGGCGGAGCCAAAGATGGGGCACCCAAAACGGCGATAATATTGCCGCGCGGTAAGAGTAAGGGTTAATTCATCAATGTAACATGTTAGTATGAGTCTTTGCTCTGGAAATTTTGACCAAAAGAATCATCCATTTCATTTTTATTGTGGTTTGGAATACCAATCACCATTTAACTGTCAGAAATTAGCGAAACTGTTCTGTTTGTAAGCTCTATTTAACATCTGATGCCTTATGCCAACTTGATGTGCCTGCCCTAAACTTTCTGATTTGGCGAGGCAAAAAGCTAAATCCAAATTCATCTGAGCCATTAGGCTCATAGGGACAGTGTTTATCCCCGATTTCCGTGACACAAGCGGATGAGGCTACATGGCTCTCCCTAAAGGGGATTGCAGTCCATCGCATATAATCTCCCCAGCAGTGCTGTTACTCATTTTACAGCTGTGATACCCTCTGCAAGATCAATAATCCTATAGAGTCCCTCTGAAAAATGTCACAGGAGTGCATGGTTCTTATTGGGTCTGAAGCTCCTTGCCTCTTGTCAGTCGAGTTGGTATCCACAACAAAAGCAATTCACAAAGATTGCCTGCCTGCCTTGGCTTTTGAACATCAATACCACCAATTTGATCTGCCTGCCTTGGCTTTTGAACATCAATACCACCAATTTGATCTGCCTGCCTTGGCTTTTGAACATCAATATCACCAATTTGATCTGCCTGCCTTGGCTTTTGAACATCAATACCACAAATTTGATCTGCCTGCCTTGGCTTTTGAACATCAATACCACCAATTTGATCTCACTTTATGATTCAAAAGTGTTTTCAATGTTCTAATATTGACAACTTGTTCATAATTCATAATCATGTAAACTAAATTGCCAATGTCAGCTCCTCCATTATATTTGAAAACGGACAAAATGAAAGTTCATTATTAGAGTATATGGCAGCTGGTATTTGTATATATTCTTATATATTGCACAATTTACCTCTTATAGTATTATAGCTCTTAGCTTTAGGTGGGCAAATGGAGGCTCTGCGGTGGGCGAATGGGGGCATGGCGGTGGGTGAATGGGGGCCTGGTTGTGGGTGAATGGGGGCCTGGTGGTGGTTGAATGGGGGCTCCTTGGTAGACAAATGGGGGCACGACGGTCAGGGGAATGGGGCGCCATGGTGGGTGGATAAGGTTGGGCCAATGGGGCACCACGGCAGGTGATTGCGGGCGTTGGTGTGGGCGATTGGGGGTGCCGCAGTGGGCACTGCGGTGGACAAATGGGATGTCGCAGTGGACAAATGGGGTGCCGCGATGGACAAATGGGGCACCGCGGTGGACAAATGGGGCACCGCGGTGGACAAATGGGGCACCGCGGTGGACAAATGGGGGTATGGCATGTGGGACATAGGATGAAGGATGAAAAAAAAAGTGAGACTGGTATCAATGGAAAGGAAACCTTAGAAACAGTCTAAATATGTAAAAAAAATCCTCATTTTTCACTATTCACAAGAAAAAATACAAGTTAAAAAAAAAGAAGACTTATTTTGGCCTAAAATGTGCAAATTTGCATATTTTTGTCGATGATTTCTTTATTTTGACTTTTTTTTATTGAAAAGTCTATTTTCTAACATTCATATAAACTAAACCTGTAGTGGTAGAAAACGAAAGGAAAGTTGTGAAAATTAATTTAGAAAAATAATTCTAATTTTGTTTTGTCACGTTCTGAACCCATGGGACTTTAGGGGGTTTACTGATGAATAGAATAACAAAATCTTACCAAGTTATTTTATTGCAATAATAATTTGACATTTCATGATTTTCTTTTTGTTTTACAGTAAGAAGTTTCAAAGTAACTCATTTCGGGACGGTATGTATTTCATTCTTTTTTGTTATTTTTGATACATCAGTAACAACATATGTATTAATCCTTGTTACACACGCAGGTCCCTGCCCAATCCCATTCTAACAATTAAGGGTTAAGAGAACAAATTAATACCACTATAGAATCAGCAACCAAGATCTTTAGGACTACAGGAAAAGTTAGAAATAGCAGAAAGCTAAGAAGCTGAGCACAAAATTACCAAGACTTAATGCAGGAACAGGCCCTGGAAGCTGATCCTGGAGGCTTATCTAACAGCTTAAATAGGCAGTGGTGAAGAAGCATACATTTGAAAGGGGTCCTTTGTAAATATTTACTGGTTAGAGATACTTCATAGAACTCTCTTTCTGCCCCCGTTACGTCATTTTCTCTGACTCTAAATCCGGCCTCACTGGCATCCTCAACATGCTCTGGCTCAACCCTCTCATTCTACAAATCCTCATTAGGAAAAAATATTCTCTTCTTTTGGATTCCCAGCCATGTCGGCATCCCTGGCAACAAGAGAGCCGACAAAGCCGCCAACAAAGATCTGTCATACATCGCTCTCTCCTTTTCTATTTCACACTCAGACCTCCGTCTCTCCATCTCCAACATCAAAAATCCTGGCAAAACTCCTGGAATCACGAAACCAGTAACAAACTTCACACCATCAAACCCAAAGTCTGGACTAACACCCCTCTGCACAGTCGCAACCGCAGGGAAGACATCGTTGTCATCCACATCCGCCTCCGCCACTCCTCTCTCACTCACTCCCATCTCTTATCCGGCTCCCTTACCCCTCTGCCCCACTTGTAATACTGATCTCTTCATCAAGCATATCTTCATAACCTGTCCCCTATACCAGAACTCCAGATCTTTTCTCTCCTCACTATCCTCAATCTTGGATCTTTTCGAAAACAATTCTTCTTGAAACATCATCAACTTCCTCCGCAATACCAACTTCTTCAACCTCTCTCTTGATAAACCCAAAACCCTATCCCCTCCCTTCAGCTTACACATTAAATCAGACCTCGTCCATTTCGGCATCAAGCTTGCCACTCTCGTCACCTTCTCCTGGCCCACTTTCCTCCTTGGGCAATCCCCCTCCCTTCTATCCACCTAGGCCTCTCCACTTGTCACAAAACCCAAACCCACCCTAACCTCTTCATCAATCTCCACAACCAAATCAAGACCAACTCTCAAACTACACCTCCATCTATACTGATGGCTCCAAGGAAGGCAACAAGACAGCTGCTGCTGCCGTCATCCAAGACATCACCCTCAGTAGCAGACTTCCCGACCACTTGTCCATCTTTTCAGCTGAGGCAAAGGCCATTCTCCTCACCCTCAACTTTATTGAGTACTCTCCACTCAACCACTTTGCCATTTTCTCCAACTGAAAGGTTGTTGTAACTTCTTTACTCAATCTTAAATGGGATAACTTTACATCCCATCTCCTCTGGAGAAAACTCCTTTAAATCCCACCCTCTGCAGAAAAATTATTTTCTTGTGAATACCCAGCCATGTTGGCATCCCTGGCAATGACAGGGCTGATGCAGCCGCTAAGCTTGCCCTCAACCTCCCCCCTACCCCTTTCTGACATCAAACCACTTATCGCTTCCCTTGTTCGTGACTGCTGGCAAACTTTATGGAAGTCCCAAATTGATAACAAACTCCACGTCATCCAGCCCACTATTCCAATTTTCAAACCCACCATCAACAACTTCTCACATATCGACAACGTTCATACTACCCGTCTTAGAATAGGTCACACCCACCTCACTCACTCCCACCTCCTTATTGGCTTCCTCCAACCCCTCTGCAACAATTGCCATTGCACCCTCACAGTCCATCGCCCCCTGTACAACCTGCCCACAAGTTAATTGCTGAGTTCTTCCAGAAAAACCCTCCGGATAAAATGATCTCCTTCCTTCATTATGCTTCCCTCCACAACCATATTTAATTCTCTTCTTCCACCCCCTCTCTCTACTTTGTTTCTTTCACCCATGCACCTCTCTTGATCACAGCTTTCAAAGTTTTTGTTCTTGTATTTTTCTCATTCTCCCCCTGTTTCCTTTCCTTCCCTTCTAGAATGATCTGACCTCTTATGCACAATTTGACCCTTGTTGTCGTGGTGCTGTCAAGCCTTCATTAGGCAAACAAACAAACTTCCACCACATTTAACTTCCCCCTTCCCTCCCTTTCTACACCTAAACTTATATTTACCTCCTTTTTTTTTTGTCCCTTCTGCTTTTTCCCCTTTTCTCCCTTACAAACCTTCCATCTCCTCACTTTCCTAACTCTTACACCATAATTTATTAACACCCTCTTGGCACATTTGATTCTAACTGTCATGGTGCCGTTAAACATCAATAAACCAAACCTTGAGATATGTACTCGATAATTTAGAGCTCAAAATCTACACAAATCTGCAGACCACTTCATTCAACATGGCTGTCAGCAGTTCAGATAAAAACAGATTAAAACAATTCACCTGATGTTCAATGAGTAACTTAGCTACATTTAAACTTTCTTTGACCATTGTATATGTGGATATGCCATCTTGAATTAATTCTTGCTTAACCATTACTCTACCAGCACTTTTTAGAAAATGCGCTTTGGGAGGCGGAACCACACCCAAAACGGCAATAATATCGCGTGGTAGAGAAAGGGTTAATTCATCAATGTAACATGTTAGTATGAGTTTTTGTTCTGAAATTTTAGCCAAAAGAATCATCCATTTCATTTTGTTGTGATTTGGAATACCAATCATCATTTAACTGTCAGAAATAAGGAAACTGTTCTGTTTGTAAGCTCTATTCAACATCTGATGCC
>JAIGNY010000634.1:0-150000 GCA_020152595.1 Chiridota heheva
AAATACGTACACAACCGAATTTAAACAGCACTTCATTTAAACAGTGGATTTACAGTTTATATGAAAGAGGCGGACAGCTCAAAATCTTTATTGTGATTCTTTAAACTTCTGTCCTAAATTTCATTCATAGATTTCAGTCACTGAAAATCAGTAGACTTTTTTCCCTTCTGAATTTTATTTCAGGGAGGGTAATGATGGAAATTCAAAATCTCTTGGTCAGTTTTATAATCAATTGCTAGAATAAACGGTAGTGAAAAGTTGAAAAACAATAGGTTAACATAAATAAATTCATACGTTTTCTTGTTGTGATGTAACAAAATTATAATAATTTGCATGATTTATCATAAGAAGGCTTTAAATGTCAAAATGCTTAATTTTTAGCCAATTTTAATAAATTTTGTAGTTATTTTCATGGTTTATATTTTGAGTCTTTAAGCTCAAGTTAATAGTTACCTGTCCATAGAGCATGATATTGAAGAAGTTTCTTCATTGTTTTGTTCGTCGCGTATTTTAGCCTTCTTTATTACAAAGTATACATCTTAGCATTGAACTCATTCTTTTGGTTTTTGTCCTTGGCAACAAGCCCATCGGACATGTCGGAACAAAACCTCACTTCAATATTAGCCTTGCTTTGACAGACGGGCAAGCCGCCCGCCGATTCGCCTGGTTCGCGTCAGCTGGAGCTGCATAAGGAAATAATCAGGGTCGCCCAGAGGAATTCCACGGCCCGGGGGAAACTGAAAATCCGGGCCCCATAAAATTTGTACGATCACTTATGACCCAGGCCCCCTAGAACAGCGGCCCATGGGCTTTTCCCGCGGCTCACCCCTCCTCATATCGGCGGCCCTAACAAAAAAAAGAAAAAAAAGATAATTATAATAGTAGGTAATAATGATTACTAATTATTCAGTGGACAGATAAAATAACAGTAATTGCCACTGCGTGTATTCATTTTCAAATGGGTTAATCTGTTAATCTTTCTGAGCCTTTGACACGAATGAAATTTGTCGTAGAATGTGGCTTACTTGGGGAGGGGAGGTGGACAGAAAACTTTCCGTTAATAGTGGCTAGAAATTTTGAATGAAAATTTGTATAGCTAATGATTTTCAGTGCTTTTAAATATTTGTGACTGTAGAGAACGTAAACGCAAATTACTTGGAACAGACCAGGGCCTCTGGATCTACCAGACCTTATTATGCTACATTACTAGAAAGAAGCGATGACACTCATGCAGTGGGGGAAATTTCTTTATTTAAGATTTCTAATGAGGCTATTTAGTTTAGTGCTAAATGCCTGATCTGTTTCTAAGGCTATGAACAATTCGTTCGAGGGGGGACATTTTTAGTGTCCCCCTCCCATTGCCCATTATTTGCCCAGTGGTACCGCCGTCCCCGTCAAGGCCTTTGAATCACATTATATAATCCAATTCTGTTCACAATTACAAGTACTTTACTAACTCTGGGCGTCTTTGTTTGTTTGTTTTTGGTGGTGGAGATAGTTTGGGCTCTTTATGGGGTGATTCACTCTTTTTAATCCGTCATCTTGTTATGTTATGTTAAAACTGTTATGCTATATAGATCTTACAAGTTCAGACCATGCGCATAAAGAACGTAAGAGTTTTAGTGAGCCTAATCTGTGTGTGTTGGGACGGGATTTTTCTCTTGGATCAGTGAACCAAATTTGTATTGGTTGATGAGAGCTGGTCATTGGCGATTTTTAATTCATGCTACGTGTGAGATGGAATTTGAAGTGAGTGGGTAATATTGTTGATTAACCTCAAGGGTCCATATAATTGATTATATTAGGGTTATCTTTCATCGCCATGAATATTATTTGTTAAGTCTTCACTAACGTTAGGGCCTGCAGTAGGTCCTATATTCTTATGGTAGGCGTTGTAACATTAGGCCCTACCCTAGGCCTACGTATGTGTAGCCTGGTGAGATAAACACTCACCCTCATCCCCCTCTTTTAAGCGGGGAAGGACGGTACCGACCCCTCCAGCTACCGACCCATCGCCCTCACTTGCTGTCTCTGTAAAAGTATGGAAAGGATCATTAATCAGAGACTAAACTGGTTCCTTGAGGCTAACAGAATCCTCTCCCCTTACCAAAGCGGCTTCCGAAAACGTCGCAATACCCTAGACCAGTTAATTACGCTCGACACCGCGATCCAGGAATCCTTTGCAAAAAAGGAACACCTCATTGCCATATTTTTTGACCTTCAGAAAGCTTTCGACACTACTTGAAAAAACGGCATTACCAGCAAACTTCACACCATCAGCCCCAGAGGCCATCTCCCCATCTTTATTCAAAACTTTCTCTCACCCAGGCGGTTCCAAGTTCGTATTGGCCACACCCTATCCAACCCGTACCTCCAAGAAGAGGGCGTTTCCCAAGGCAGCATCCTCTCTCCCACTCTCTTCAACCTGAGCATTAATGACATCACGAATAACCTTGGCCCCAGCATCAAACGTACCCTCTACGTGGATGACTTCACCATCTTCTACTCCTCCCCTTGCTTTCCTATTGTTAAAAATAGGCTCCAAATCAGCCTCAAGCAGCTGAAAGTATGGAGCAACAATAATGGTTTTAAATTCTCCAAAGACAAGACAGTCTGCATGCACTTTTGTCATTTCAACAACCTCCACCCCAACCCGAACTTTTTGCTCAATGGGAATCGCATCCCTAAAGTTAAACACACAAAGTTCCTGGGTCTAACTCTTGACTCCAAGCTCACCTACAAGCAACACGTCACCAACCTAAAACTAAAATGCAACAGCCCCTCAACATCCTCCGTCTCCTCTCCAACCACTTGCGGAGCGAACCGCTATGCTCTCCTCAAAATTTTCAGGCTCACCATTGGTGCCAAGCTTGACTATGGCAATATTGTCTACTGTGTCGCTCACAACTCATACCTCAACCACATCAACACCATCAAAATGAAGCCCTCGGGCTTTGTCTAGGTGCCTACAGGACCTCCCCAATCACCAGCCATCATGTTAAAGCCAACAACCCCTTTCTACTTAGATGTAGAAAGCTTAGCCTCTCCTATGCTTTTAGAGTCCTCACCAACACCCAGAACCCTGTATACAACCTCATTAGGTACCCCAATTTCTCCACCCTCTTTGATAGGACTAAAACCCTATCCCTTCCCTTCAGCTTACGCATTAAATCAGACCTCTTCCATCTCGGCATCAACCCCGCCACTCTCGGCACCTACTCGTGGCCCACTTTTCCTCCTTGGGCCACCCCACTCCTTTCTGTCCACCTAGACCTCTCCACTTATCACAAAACTCAAAGCCACCCTAACCTCTTCATCAATCTACACAAGCAAATCAAAGACCAACTCTCAAATTACACCTCCATCTATACTGATGGCTTCAAGGAAGGCAACAAGACAGTTGCTGCTGCCGTCATCAAGACATCACCCTCAGTAGCAGACTTCCTGACTACTCATCCATCTTTTCAGCCAAGGCTAAGGCCATTCTCCTCGCCCCTTAACTTTATTAAGTACTCTCCTGTCAGCCACACTGCTATTTTCTCTGAGTCAAAGGCTGTTCTTACTTCTTTACTCAATCTTAAATGGGATAATCTCACATGCCACCTCCTCCTCCGGAAACTCCTTTCTCCCATCCTCTGCAGGAAAAGTGTTCTTTTCTTCTGGATACCCAGCCATGTTTGCATCCCTGGCAATGACAGGGCTGATGCAGCTACTAAGCTTGCCCTCAACCTCTTTCCAACCCTTTTCCCAAAACCCTCTCTGAAATCAAACCGCTTATTGCTTCCCTTGTTCGTGACTGCTGGCAAACTTCATGGAATTCCCAAATTGATAACAAACTCCATGTCATCCAGCCCACAATTCCGATCAAATTCACCATCAAGAACCTCTCTCGTATCGACAACGCTCATATTACCCGTCTTAGAATTGGTCACACCCACCTCACTCACTCCCACCTCCTTATTGGTTCCCCCAACCCTTCTGTAACAATTGCCACTGCACCCTCACAATCCATCACGTTCTCCTTGCTTGCCCCCTGTACAGCCTTCTCAGAGCTTCCCTCGCTCCCCACAACTCAATTGCTGAGTTCTTTCAAAAAATTCTCTGGATAAAATTATCTCTTTCCTTTATCATGCTTCCCTCCACAATCATATCTAATTCTCCTCTTCCACCCCCTCTCTACTTTGTTTTTGTTTCACTCATGCAAGTCCTCTCTCGATCACAGCTTTCTGACTTTTGTTCTTAAATTTTTCTCATTCTCCCCTGTTTCCTTTCCTTCCTACCTCTAGAATGATCTGACCTCTTGGGCACAATTTGACCCTCGTTGTTGTGGTGTTGTTAAGACCTCATCAAACAAACAAACAAACTCAGTAATACCAATTATATCAGGTCTACTAATTGAAACTTCAGCCAGGACTCATCACGCTTATTCAAAATACCACAAACATTTGAAATCATAACCTTAATTCTACCACTAGAACAATCCCTATCCCCAGAAACATGCATGACAGGTGGGTTTAAACTCTCACCCCCCGTGACTACTTTAAATGACTCAGATCCTTAATTGCCCTATTGACACCCCTAGCAAGAACACCAGCACCTTTCCTAGTTAAATGCAAACCATCTCTCACTAACCAATCAACCCGAGATTCATACTTAGGCCAGAAATTTACAAAAGCGAATTCAAACAGGCACAAATACTCTCTAGCCAACTATTTATTGATCAACAACATCTTATCTATCATGAAGGAACTACCCCTACGCAGCAACAGAATAACAACTAGAACCCTTCAACCTGTGTTCTTCAACTTGAATAACAAATCCATGAAACTACACCTAACAGAATCAACATTTCTCCTTGAAATATCATTTGTACCAACTGAAACTACGACGGTATCTTCACCCATACAAAAAGTCTCAACAAAGAACTATCATCATCAACCCTAGCCCCTGGAAGACACACCCTAATCCTTCTACTATGATCTACTCCACAAAACTCTGTGTCAACATACCTAACAAATGAATCCCCTATCCATAACACCATATCCCTAACAGAATCCACAGGCAACATACCAGACAAATTAACATCCTCACGACCAATGGTACCTGTACAATCATCAACTACAGACAACCCTACATCAGGCATGTCAGCAAAATCTGATCCAAGACTATCTACCTGAACAGAACCCCTATCAAAATCCTCACCCCAAGAACTATCAACATCACATGTCTGACTACCCATATCTAAGCCACAAAACTCAGTCTGCACACTAGCATCAACCTATCAATGATAGAACTACAACCAAAAAGTCTCAATTCCAAAGCCTTCAAGCTTGTACACTTTGAACAGACAAATACAAAACTATCAACCGAAGCTTCCTCAAAACTATATGTCACACCGGACTAAGCTTAAGCAATATCTACCTTCAGACAATATCGATTTATCGCTAGATATTTATCGATAATATCGAAATATCGATATGCAAATTGCAAGAAGTCACATTAAAATAATACCAGGTAATATTGCTCAGTACAAATTTTGAAGTAAATTTACAGAACTGAATAGGAAATATGTACATAAATCTTCAAATAAACACCCATTATGAAAGGAATTGTTTTTTACATTGTCTCTTTCTCAACAACAACAAAATCACACAAACATTGAAATTCCATAAGTATGAACATATCATTTTTTCACTATTTTCAAGGAACTGGTATATAGCTTTTTTGTTACTGAAAACGAGCCAACTTTACCTTTGAATGCTAGGTTTTTACTTGTTTTAAATATCCCACTGAAAGGGCATTATTTTTGCACTCTTTTTTAAAAACCTGGACATTCAGAAGTCAATCAATATTTATAGAAAATGTCCTCTGCTACTAAAAATCGGACGAGTGAGCTCAGAAATCTACACACACTGCTTGTACTTGTGCTGCTTACTGTACAGAAAGTCTTATGTGTGAACGGACAAATTAGCAGAGAATTTTTTTTAGTTTAGAGAATGAAATCTTTTAGTTTTGAGGATAAAAATTTCACATAAATTTGGAGATGCGGTATTCCTTTTGAGGAATTTAGAAGCGATGTTTAAGGATTTAAAATCTCATTGATTACAATTGCTCAACCATCACAAATCATGAAAATTAACTTATATTGTTGCGCACAATGTCCATAGCGGCCTTTACATATAGAGTACAGTACTGTATGTCTGGAATTGAGAATTTCCTGCCTGTGGAACATAATTTTAGGTGATATTGAAATATTGATGACTTAATCAACTCTTAACTTTGTAGCTGTATAGTGAGGAAAGGTGCATGTTTGGTTGTCATGTTAACTTCATTATTAGTTCATGTATAGTACAATATTGGTGGAAAACTTGTTGATATATCGATATAACCCTTGAACTTAATATCGACCGTATCGATATGGGTCAATATCGAATAATATCAATATATTGCCCAAGCTTACACCGGACTCCTGGAAATCAATCCACATATTACAGCTGTCACAGCAAATTGAACTCTCCATGATAATACCATATAATTAACCAGAAGCAGAAAACTAAAAGCCGCAACCTAAAAGAGGAACAATAGGCCCAACAATACCTAAAGAAATACCTTAGCTTCAACACACATTATACTAGCCTACACTGAACACATAAGCCTATACACTTAAATTAGAAAAATAACAAAGTCTAACACAACAATACCAAAGCCTAGCTTACAACAACTGTAAGGCCTAGCCTAGCTTACAACAACAGCAACAAAGTGTGTAATAGGATACAGTTAGTATACCACACAAACCAGCAACATAAAAAAAAAAAAAAAAAATTAACAATTAAGGAAACTAATGAAAACAACAAAATCAAAAATATGCAGAAATGATGTAAAAAAAAAAAAAATATGGTAAAACTCAGCCTGAATAAAATCCAACATCCAGATCCAAATATTCACAAAATGAGACAAGGATTGAAAACACTTCTGTGTATACAGTCACAACAGTCAGTGCTTGAAAACTTGAAAAATACTAAACTTTTGAGGTAAACAGTGAAAGTCACCCGACAGAACATTTAGTAATAGTTAGAAGTGCACATTTTTGTGTAACTTAAGTTTGCAATTTGTTTGAATTGTTTGAACCAAGTTTGCAATAACTTTGAAAGTATTCCTGCACTACGGTATGTGCATATTTTGTCTAAATTGTATTCCTTATTTTGTTGCTTGTTTGGTATGAATCAAATTGATCCTGACTCAATCCATTTAAGATGTGATGACAAAAGAGCTGATTTTTGCCTATGCAGTATTTTAATATTGGAAGCTACATGTTAGTTAGTTTTGTTTACGTTTTCCAGTGCTCCTGAAGGTCACATTAAATTTATTTATTATTATTTTTATTTCCCATCACCATTTATGTTTCAGCATTCTATGTTTTGTTTGTGATACAACATTTTACACAAAGTTACAGAAAATCAATATAAAACAACTTCTTGCAAACCTAAGAAATCAAAATAATTTTCTGCGATTATGGTAATATACAATTGGAGTAGTAGTAATGTAGGAATACAGCATGAAAAATATATATGAATACGGATAAGATAATACAATGCCAAGGCTGTAAATAGCGTACTTAAAGAGCATGCAGCAGTTTGTAAAAGCCTTTTTCAAAAATCAAAAATCATCCTTTGATGAAAAGGCTTCTTAACTTTAAGTAAAAATGTCAACTTATTTAAAAATTTATTACAGTTTGGTAAGTTATTGTCACCTCGTTTGTGGAAAATATAATATTTTAATGGGAAGATAAGGAAATTATTAGGGACATGAGGTGGATGCCATGTGGGACATGGGATGCCATGTGGGACATGGGATGCCATGTGGGACATGGGATGCCATGTGGAACATGGGATGCCATGTGGGACATGGGATGCCATGTGGGACATGGGATGCCATGTGGGACATGGGATGCAATATGGGACATGGGATGCCATGTGGGACTTGGTATGAGATGCCATATTTATAATTGGCCAGGTCATATGATATGGGTGTCAATTTGCATGGGTATGTGAACCATGGCAGTTTATTTACCTTTATAGTTTTACCTCATTCTACATTTGTCTAATTGCAGTTTGCACATTTGTTATATCATCGATACATGATACAATGATTCATTACAAAAGCACATGAAGTCATTTCAGGATCTCATGCAGACTTGAAATTAATTATAAGATTACATGCTTCTGAATAAAGGTGTTGAAAACCTTCCACGAAAATATGTCAGAGAAATAATTAGTGCTGTGTGACATATCGATTATCGCGATATCTCTTTTCCCACGACATGAAATATGTCTCTCGTGACATATCGAGATACCAAAACTAATACTCAACTAGGAAATGTTTGTGCAACTATGCTAGGCTACTTCGTACGTTACAATTCTAACATTACAGTACTAAATCTAAAAGTCAAGTTTAGGACATTAAAACGTGCAAAATAATCGTGAAACAAAAAGTATTAATTAAAAATCGTGATCGTCACCACACACTGGCACACGCTGATGTATAAGAACGAAAAATAGGTCCAGAATGTTGCACTCTGGCTCTCACTTCGATGATTCATGATCACGTTGGCTGAATTACCAAACACATGCGTGATGAACATAAGTCACGCGATCATGTTGTCTGCTAGATCTGCAAATCAGTTTTTCTTTGCGTTTATAATATCATGGAATAAATTGTAACTCCATGATCATATAACGTTAGTGATATTAAAAATTTGTGTCGTGAGTCAGTTTTCTTGAAAAGTATTACGATACAACAATGTATCGCGATATTTTTCTCCACGATAATTGATACATGATAGAGCCATGTTGTGACAGCACTAGAAATGATATTAATGTAGTAAATACATCTTTATATGCTTCCTTCTTTCGCAATTTATTGTACTATTCCTTACACAATTACATGGGGGACGTTTTTAGAGCACATACTTAGCATATATAGAAGAACAAAATTCTTCCTGCGAATTCACGTTTTTCCCACGGTTATAACTGTAGATATGTTTTACATCTGATCTCATGTTTGTTTTCTTTCAGGCAAAGTGCTGGAGATAAGTCCTAAATGGAAGGACATTTGATCCCTCTGCAGTGATGGAGCCAGTTGTAGCCGTTGCGATCGCTGCGCTACTATTTCTGTTTGTGACTGCCACCGGTGCTCTTATTGGTTTATGCTGCCATCGTTATTGCCGGAATGTTGGATTTTAGGGTGAAGCGATCTGTCTCGAGATATAGGTATGGGTTAAATCAATTGATCAGTGCAATTTTCATATTAAAATTTATAAAAACATCTAAAAGTAACTCTCCTTCTACTTTGTAAAGCAATAACTTTCCACTAAAATTTGTTGAAAGTTGACAAACTGTGTACAAGGAAGTAAATTTTCTTTGAATAATGACCCTAAGTTCTTGATTGATATATTGGACTAACATTTCCGAGTCTTATTTATACTCCCATGGTTTTTTGTAAAATTTTATTTGAAAGAGCATACTTTTTAGAGCCAATCTGGTACAAAAATCAGGTTGATATGTTTGATGATGTCATAGAGGCAATTCCATTGCAAATATTTAGGTATTTCTTTCAAGATTAGTTGGTTGTTTCTGTATGATTAGAAACAATTTTCCAAAGTTATTGAAGTAGGTATATTTGGCAATGTATATAAATACCTAACTTTCATCAATCTATTTTTTTAGCAGGTTTTACTAATAAAAAGGTTAATAGATTTTAATGAAATTCATTAACTTTGTGGGAGAATGTGTTGCTGTGATGTCATGCTGAGCCTTTTCATATTCTTTTATTAGCATTTTTTGTGAACTTTAAAATATGAATATCTCCTGGTAGGAATAACATATCAACCTGAATTTTGTACTAAATTATTTCTAAAATTTTTCTCTTTTTTCTGAAAGGTTACGAAAAAACATGGAAATATTCCTTTAAAGAACTAGTGGCATTCAGGGCAACATTAGCTACCGTCTTAGACAAAATTCTTGGGCCTGTTTCTCCCCTTTTACTTTGCTATAAAAACAAAATGCATCTGCAACTTTGACATTGCTTTTCAACATTTAAACAGGGTGGAAGGGTAAGAGAAAAGTGGCCAAAACTTTTAGATTGTAGATTAGAATTTTCATTGACTCTTGACTTTGGCAGTGGTGTTAAACATCAACATACCAAATATAGATTAGGAGAAAATGTATAACAGCAGCAGATCACATAAGTGTATAACAACTTTCCAGTTTTGTCAGTTTTTAGGCCTAATTAACCTCATGGAGTTATTTGATTGACAGCTTTTTCAACCAATCACCACACGAATTTGCCTAGCAACAAAATCTGTGTAACTATGTGGGGAAAAAATCCTATGCGGTACTGGTACAGTAGAGCTAGCTAGCGGCGCACGCTCTACAGTCAATGCAATATACTGCACAAAACAAATTTTGGCACACACAGACTGAGTAACGACAAGATACTAAAGAAACATTTCAAGCCCGCTACGAGCTTTGTAAATCCGATTCCCGTTACCCAGAATGGTTAGCAAACAGAATTTTGTTTATTCCTTTGCTATAAACTCTAAAGATCTGGAGAAGTACCATAAATGGATCAAAGCTTGCAGCAGGACACATGAACATCTAAATGTCAACACATTGGTCATACATGATTGTGGATTTGAGGTTTGTTTGCTTCACCTAGTTACTGCATTGCTGAGGTTGGTGTGGCCTATTCTTTAACTTAGTGAGGCCAATTATTCAAGAATTTATGCAAATTTGTGATGTCATGAGTTTAGTAGCTCTCCATTTTCTTATTTCATTACATTTTGGTTCACAGTTTAAAAGGACTAAATATTCCATATAACTCTTGATTATTTTCTTCACTTTTTTTCATCATTACAGACATACAAGAAGAAACCATAATATTTCATTAGTTAGTGATGGAGCTTCCAAATCAGGATTATGAGGTGGAGCTAAGGAGCGTGTATTTTTCTAGTGGCCAACTTAGTGCGATCTTAGCGGATGAAAAATGGGTGGATGACGCTACGTAAGTCAGAGGGGAAACACCCACTGAAAATTACTTCTGTTCATTTTCAGCTCAACCAATACAGTGTTGTTTCGAGGTTATAAACTTGTACAAAATTTTACTTTTTTGCCTTTAAAATGTTTAAACTTGTCTGTTTTGACACCTGATTTTGAAAAGCTGCCCCTCAGGCATTTTCTTTTATAATCAAACTGCACATTGTGCATGAATAGACATCAGGTAATTAACCAGCTGTAATGATCAAACTGCCCATTGTGTATGAATAGACATCAGGTAATTAACCAGCTGTAATGATCAAACTGCCCATTGTGTATGAATAGACATCAGGTAATTAACCAGCTGTAATGATCAAACTGCCCATTGTGTATGAATAGACATCAGGTAATTAACCAGCTGTAATGATCAAACTGCCCATTGTGTATGAATAGACATCAGGTAATTAACCAGCTGTAATGATCAAACTGCCCATTGTGTATGAATAGACATCAGGTAATTAACTAGCAGACCACTATAATATATGATCCATTGCTTATTTAAAACAGAATTCCTTAAATTCTTTATCTCAGTAGATATTGTTTGCAGTAAATGATACTTATTCTTGTTTTAATTGCAAGTGCAAGTTGTATCAAACTTTCATGGACAATGAAATATCTATATGGATGAGTAGATTGAGCCTAATTTGACTTGATCTTTGCTGGAAGAAAATAAGCTAAAAAACATGAAAATAACCAACATTTACATCAATATCAGTAAACAAATGACCAATTTACATATATTGTCATTTTTAGGCCTTGCTGTAATAAACAATGGAAATTTTATATAGATTTTGTGACATCACAACCATAAAACCTATCTGTTAAGTTATTTACTTATTGTTTTTCAAATCTCCACCAAGATATCGTGAATGGTATGCAGTGAGTTGAGAAATATAAATATAACAAAGCTCTCAACTACAAACAATCAATATCTTCTCAATTGCACATTATTTGAACTTCATCTCCATCATATATCCTATCTCAATCAAAGTATAGCAGGAGAAACTGGTCAGTGGGATGATTTTCAGTGACTGAAATTTAGGGCAGAAATAAAGATAATTGCATTAAAAAGTTCTCAACTACAAACAATCAGTGTTTTCTCAATAAAAACATGGCACATTATTTCAAAAGACTGGGGACTTGACATCAATAACCTTCATCATGCCATCTTTCTCTTTTATTGACAACAAATCACCACCATGGCCTGGACACTCAAAAACGACACTCCAAATTTAAAGGGTTGAGCTTCTGCATCAGTGATGCTCTGGTATATTTAGTGACTAAAAAAGCCAGTGTAACAGAAATGGGTGGTAGATTTTATGCATGTGATAGTGTTTGATAGTCAGTTTCAGATTAAGAACTCATTCTGATTGTTGAGCTTTGTGGCTGTGTAATCAGTCGCTGCACCAGGATTTTGATGCTGTGAGTCAAGAAAAGGGCAGCTTTGTCACATGTTGGGAAAAAGACCTCTAGATTGGACAAGATATCTTGCTGTACCAAATTTTCTGGTTGGAAGGCGGATTAAAAAACAACACATTTGTGTAAGAAAATGTTCAATTTTAAATTTGTTTGCATTTGTCATCTACTTCATGACTGTAATACCATCTCATGTTTGATTTTACTTTCAGGGGCATTATACCACATTGTATACAAATCCTGAAAACATGCCATGATTTGACAGACAAGCTGGTTGCCATGACAGTGGGCAATACTGGACCAATAAAAAATCATGATACATTAGGAGACATTGTGGTAGCTGCAAAGAAAATAAGCCCACGGTAAGTCTGTCAAAACCTGTGTAGCCTGAAAGAACAGTGTTGCCATATTTGCTTTTTACAGGCCAAATTACCTAAATTTGCCATTTAAAAAGCAGTATTTGGCCGGTTTATCCTTTGCATTTAATGATTAAATTAATAGTATTATATTTGATTTGGCAAGCAAGTGGCTCAGTGGTTAAGGAGTCTTGCTAGCATACGAAAGGTACCAGGCTCGATTCCCGCTGAGAGCGCTGCATTGTGTCATTGAGCAAGATACTTCACTCTACTTGCTCCAGTCCACTCAGCTGTAAAATAGTACCAGCACTGCTGGAAAGTTAACCTGCAATGGACTGGTGTTCCGTCCAGGGGGAGTTATGAGCTCTAGATCTGCTTCTGCCAAGGAAAACGGGGATGAGCACCGGCCCTATGGACCTAATGGCTCGGATGGATTTAACTAATTATGTTTGATTTGGCAGGGATTCATAACTGGCCATCAAGAGGGTATTGAAAGCAGTTTGTTGTAGGTATTGCAATTGGTTTGTTGTAGGTATTGCAATTGGTTTGTCGTAGGTATTGCAATTGGTTTGTTGTAGGTATTGCAATTGGTTTGTCGTAGGTATTGCAATTGGTTTGTCGTAGGTATTGCAATTGGTTTGTCGTAGGTATTGCATTTGGTTTGTTGTAGGTATTGCAATTGGTTTGTCGTAGGTATTGCAATTGGTTTCATAAATGCATTACATCATTTAGTTATGGAAGTAATTTAGAAAGACGTCATAAGTTTCCTTAATATTGTCGCAGAATTTTTTGTTGAATTTATAAAATTCATAAGGGTTTAAGAAATTGTCATTAATGGTATATAGAATCTTTATCAGAGGGATGTCATTCACTTAGTTTATCTGCAGTTAGAAGTAATCTAATATTTGTCTGATTGTCGATGGGGCATGGTTGGAAAAATCACTCGCATGCTTGCCATAGGCAAGCCAAAAAGTGGCAAGTAGAAATATTATAATATACTGTGGTAATCAAATTTACTCGCTAAGTTGTATAAATGATTGGTGAGTGACTTTTGTTATTGTATTTTTCCAACCCTGGGATTGGATAAATTATGGATGTAACAGTTAGAATTATGTCAGAATATATTAAATTGAAAAATGGCATCCTAACAATATTCACTTTGTTATTCAAACTATGATATTATTGATTGTGAATGTTTCTTCTATTGTTTCCAGAGTTGACGATGTAGTGAGGTGTTTGTATCCACCAATTGATCTCCGCTTGATAGAAGCAAGGTAAATCTATTTGGACGTTAAAGTCTTTCATCGGGGAGTAATATTTGTTTGCTTACAAAGGATGATTTAATATTGTGGTGAATTATTATAAAGAATATCAAAGCCATTTTATGAAAAGTCCGTAATCAACAAGGTTTAGATCTGGAGTAACTATAGGTATAAATATACAATGGCAAATGGTATCCTGAGGAACTTCCAATAAACGATTGTTTCTGAAATTTTATCCTAGATGCTTTTTTTATTATGATTTTACACTACTGTAGATGACCTTTTCTGAAATCACACCACTTAATCTTCCATGTTATTTTGGTATTATTTAACCCCTCTGGCACCATTTCACATTACATATCTATGGATAGGTAGCAACAACTTGTGCTTAATTGAAGGAAATAAGATATAAACCCTAAAAATAGCAAAATTTTTTTATAAAAATTGGTTAAAAGTTGACAATTTTATACATTTTTAATTATAAAGCCTTATAATAAATTATGCAAATTTAGTTGAAATTTTGTGACTTTACAACATGAATTTCCTTATATTAACTTATTGTTGTCCAATCCTTCACCAACATTGTTTGAATGGGAGCAGGTGAATACGACCACCAGGTTTGAATGCCCATCATTCTCACAATCAAAATGTAGCAGGAGAATATAGTCTGTGATAGTCTGGGCATTTTCAAAGACTGAAATTTAGGACAGAAATTAAAAAATTACATTTAAGATGATGAGCTGTCCTCTCTTTCATACATCATTAATAAAGTTTCTACTAACTCTGATTAGCTGTTACTCGGAAACTACAGGGGTTTTGACATAATTGAAAGACTATTCAGTTCATAATTTAAAGCTCTTTCTGGTGAATATATAATTACCTTTAAGTCTTATCAATCAATTCAGGCCAAAACTGTTTTGTTTCAGCTCTAAGACATCTCTGTACATCTTTACTTCTTTATTTGTTTATATAATTTAAACCTCTTTGACACAACTTTCCCAACACTGTCAAGGTGCTGTTAAAGCCCATTAGCCAACCCTGAGCTCTATCGTTCTTCTTGCTCTTTGTTAATTGTTAAATTTAACATCAGACAACTGATATTGTTGCAGGAAAGTAAGCGTTGTCCTATGTCCAAAATGCCATGCTGAGATAATTGCATTTTAAGTTCTGAATTCTGCATACATTCAGCACATAGCACATTTTTTTTCTTCACAATTTTTTTTTTTCCTAGATGATAATGTTAAATTAGAGGTATAGAAAGTAGCCTACTTGGTCATAGATTTTTCAAGTTTTGCCAAAAATGGACATAGGACAACTTTATTTCCTGTGACGATACATTCTTTGATATATAATTTGTGCTAAATTTTGTTTGTAAAGATTAATAATGACCACCTAAAAATCAACCCAAAGGTCATTTTTTTAATACTGGTGTTTAATTTCATTTAAAAACTTAACCCCAAAAATAGTAATTGAAGAAAAATTGAACAATTTTTACATATCAAATTTGTTCTGGCATTCTCAGATCTGCAGCACTTTTGTTATCGGTGCAAAACCTTGCCCTCATCACCAAATTTGCTTGCCAAATGCCAATGTTTGTGGAGTGGATAGATAGTTCATTGTCCGAGATGGAGGAACATTTAACGGTGAGCTTTTGAATTTCTCCTTAAGTTTATCTTTCAATTCTGACATATTAGGTGAGTCGAGAGCAAAAGTGAATTGTTCAGATTATTGATTTGATAGACAATTTTGGTTTTGAGGTAGGTAATTAAATCCTTGTATATCTTAAAGGAACTGGCGGCTGAAAATGAGGGTGTATTTTTCTTCAGTCTGAAGAATATTCGAACACACTTCTTGTGAATATGATGCCGCTGAAAACCTCTGATACGAATGTTGAAATTCATCAAAATTACTTCTTATACAAATATGATTATCAAAAATTAGACATGCGTTATTTCAAAATTCATGTGACTAAGCGAAAAAGTCGCCCTCGACTGAGAGATCCTTTAATTAACATAAGTATAAGGGTGTTTCAGCTGACGTCATGAGGTCACGTGACATTGTTTACATCGCCATTTTGTCGGGACAGCACTCGTCTGCTGTACACTTAACTTGACTTACAAACGTTTGCAAGTTGTTATATCAGATAATTTGTGTAAGATAATTGTGCTGGAATCTTAATGTTCTGTTGGTTGCACTAATAGATGTGTGCTGGGGAATAAAAAAAAAAAGTTTTTTGGATTTCCATCTGATCCTGATCGATGATCGAAGTGGGTTTCTGTTGTGTGACGCAACTGCTTTTGGTTCACACTAGGATTTGCAGCGAGCACTTTATATCAAGTATGTATGTTTTGTCTGCATATAAAGAACAATCAGATGGCGTTCACGTAAAAGTTACTCTTCGTATGCCCCGTGAATATATAAAACATAAGAAAAATAGGAAGTAAATTCGAAAACCAAAAAGAAAAACTACAATCAGTCAAATTCGCTGAACTGATACTGGTAGGTTAGCATGCAGTATGTTTGTTGCACGTGAGATGTGACTGAGCTGTGTGAAGACGCGTGAAACGTTACGACGCTTGCCCTGCAAAATGGTTTCCAGATGAGTTAAGAATCACTTCATAAAATCCCTGTATAGTAATCATAGAAGTATGTTAGGTTAATCATATCTTTATCAAAGTATTACAGTTTTTTTTTTTTTTTTTTAAGCATGACCAGTGGATTAAATACAATGACCTTCGAAATACACCGAGAAGTATATCACTGCTTAAAACATTCCATTATTTGATATGAAAACAGACTGAAACCTGTGTCGAAAGCTATCAGGAAACTGATAGCATAGAGAGAACCTTTTTTTTTTGTCGTAAAGGTAACCTGTCGCTTTCATTGTGTTACAGGTCCTGCGAGATGCTGCTCTGCAGTCTGAAAGTGATTCCAGGACATGTTCTATATCAAGCAGCGGTGCAGAGAGCGCCAACCAGCAATCGGACCAGCATCCAGACCCGCAGCAGTTACTAGGGGCAGTTGGCCCTGCCCTGCGTTCAAGACCATACACGTTAGCTTCAGTTTTATAAAAGCCAGTTCAAGAGGTCTACTGTTTATAAAGTTTGTGTTTAGCTATGCATTAAGAAGATGCTTTCATTTTGTATCATGAACTTTCAGAGAAGAACTGATATTGTCAGGTGCTTTAGGTACACTGGGAGAGGACAAGAATTCTTGAAGTCTTGATTTAACGTTGGGAGAATGTCAGTTGGATTCTCTAGGTCAGAAATTCAAATTTTTACAACGAAAACAGTATTTAATGTAATAACTTTGTTTGCTTTAAGATGAATCATGTAGCCAAGTGAGCAATTTTCCTCGTATTTTTAATTTTGAGTAAAAGTTTGTTTATTTGTAATGATCCTCCCACAATCAGAAACTTGGTATCCTCATATTGGGTAAACAACGCCAAGCCTGCATTGTCAGTGTATGACTCAGAAACTTGGTATCCTCATATTGGGTCAACAATGCCAAGCCGGCATTGTCAGTGTCTGACTCAGAAACTTGGTATCCTCATATTGGGTCAACAATGCCAGGCCGGCATTGTCAGTGTCTGACTCAGAAACTTGGTATCCTCATATTGGGTCAACAACACCAAGCCGGCATTGTCAGTGTCTGACTCAGAAACTTGGTATCTTCATATTGGGTCAATAACGCCAAGCCGGCATTGTCAGTGTCTGACTCAGAAACTTGGTATCCTCATATTAGCTCAACAACGCCAAGCTGGCATTGTCAGTGTCTGACTCAGAAACTTGGTATCCTCATATTGGCTCAACAACGCCAAGCCGGCATTGTCAGTGTCTGACTCAGAAACTTGGTATCCTCATATTGGCTCAACAACGCCAAGCTGGCATTCTCAGTGTCTGACTCAGAAACTTGGTATCCTCATATTGGCTCAACAACGCCAAGCCGGCATTGTCAGTGTCCGACTTTGAATCGGAAATGGATAACCACTTGAGAAAGGATCAGAGAATTTGGCAGGGTTTGAGGAACTCTAAAGTTGGAATCACAAAGTAACATCCTCATCCAGTGGATGGTAAACGTCACCCGTCCACTTTTTCTCCCTGGGATGAGAAGAAGGTGTGATACAGAAGACCACCCTCTGCACCTCGATGTCAGGGTATCTGTGGAAAAATTGCTGGTTAACCCTTACTACACCACGCGGCGATATTATCGCCGTTTTGGGTGCCCTGTCTTTGGCCCTGCCTCCCAAGCGCATTTAAAAAAAGTGCTGGTAGAGTAAGGCTTAATCAAACCACGACAAATGCGCCAAACCGAAAATATAGGCAGCATGGTCCTGGTGGGCAGTTCCCAGAAGCGGAAGGGGCCCGACTCTGCTGCCTGGAAGACAGAGGACCCTTCAATAAATATGCCTTGATTAACCCTTACTCTACGTCTTACGTGGCGATATTATCGCCGTTTTGGGTGCCCCGTCTTTGGCTCACCTCCCGAGCGCATTTAAAAAAAAAAATGCTGGTAGAGTAAGGGTTAATCAAGCTGTGACAAATGCGCCAACCCGAAAATATAGGCAGCATGGTCCTGGTGGGTGGCCCAGCGGGTCCCAGAAATGGAAGGGGGCCCGACTCTGCTGCCTGGAAGACAGAGGACCCTTCAATAATCACGCCTTGATTGATCCAAACTCTACCACGCAGCGATATTATTGCCGTTTTGGGTGCCCCGTCTTTGACCCCGCCTCCCGAGCGCATTTTCTAAAAAGTGCTGGTAGATTAAGGGTTAAAACATTAAGACTGGAGTGGGAATGTAGTTGTGCCTTAAACAGATATCCCTATCTATATCCCTTGCTCATATGAGAATTTCAATAGTAGTAATTCATCTTTTAACATCATAGTAATGTTTGTATATATGCTGGGTTACTTTTTGCTGTTGGTTTTACTAAGTGCCAGGTGTAATTTACCTACAACATACTTAAATTGATGCGGCACAAAATTAGAATAATTGTATGGTCTTCGTGGCACTGTTTTCAGACCTCTTCTAGCTTAATATTCTTATATTGTAATGTACAGAAAATCACAGGGAAATTCTTATTTTGATATTTTACGAAGTTGTAAAAATATCCAGTACAAGATTTCAGATTTTAAAAGTTTATATGTAGAAATAACAAAAATATTTTAATTTTGTTATTAAGTATGAAAAACACATTCCTGGCATATAGCAGTGAGATGTAGAATTGTATTGCGCCATCTGGCTCGTATTTTGCAAAATTAAGATTTCTGTTTTGTTTAAGGCTTACTTTTATTTGGTTTTGTGCAAATTTGAGCAGATTTTTGCATCTACTACAAACTGCACCAATGGTGATCACAATAGGTTAGTGTTCTATCACTGAAGATGTGATATGATTCCTTATAAACAATAAAGTATGTGCAATGATGTCATCAACACATGGAATAAAATATTATCCAATCACCAGTGGAAGGATAGTAAACATCCAATCAGCATGTTACAAAATACGCCTTTGTTTTGCATCCACATGGTAGCATAATCTTTCATGTTCAAATTAGGAATTTCTATAATGAAAATCTTTTTGTGATGGGTTTGTGTAGAATGGTGATGCAAAACAAATTACTTCTAGGGACCCATGTACCCCTCGGAATTATTTTAGAATGAATCAATATCACATGTACATCATCTATTCCTGGTGAAATAATCTTTAGGTAATAAAACAAGTTATTTTTTATTTCTTGAAAAAATTATCATGTAATGCTGCACCCACCATGCATTATGCAAAAATGGAAAGGGCATTGCCAAAGCTTAAAGGTCTAGGGCCATCTAGATTTTTTAGTAGGCTTCATACAAATGCTGCATCTTGAAATCATTGATTCCAAGATTGTATGGTAGAATGTGAAAGCATTCATCATCAGAATGCAGGACATTGTCTTAATTCATGATTTTATTGATTGTAATAGTCTTCACTTACTTCGAGTTGTAATTTCATACCATTTACATTCACTGCCAAGGCACCAGTTTTCAAGTTCTAATCTTTTTGGGAGTATATACATGATTTATTACGTGTATATTGTATGATTCCTGTATAGTATTCACTAATGAAGTATAAACCAAGCAAGAATGTTTTCTTCAATGCTAATTACTTAAATCTTTGTAATCAGGTATCACCTGATATTAGTGTGTATATCAAATGACTGATTGCATGCATTTCACTTCATCATGTGATTAGTCACACGATTGATGGCACAACAGTCAAATTTCCTGGCTTCATGGCAGAAAGATGCTTTATTTCGCATACAAATTTAGGTTTCTCAGTGTTCATAGTCCAGAGGTATCTGGTGGTCAGTTTTGTTGGTCAGCTGAACATTAGTATAAGAGATTTTACTAAATGATAAGAAAATCATATCTGATTATGTGCATTGTTATCATGGTCACATATTACCTATAATCATAGATAACGTACCATTCTCTTAAGTGTTAAGTATCATGTTGGTCATATTTCTTGGAACTTTTAGTTTATTGGTGTTTTGAAAGCATTGTTTTGAATACCGAGGTATCTTACTAACTTTAAAAAACAGGATTTTCCTCCAACATTGGCTGGTAATATCGAATTGAATTGTATTGAATTACAGACCTCCGTGGTTAGTGCTTTGTCCTCTCACCCACCCGCACGTCATGGGTTTGTATCCTGGTGGGTCTTAAACCAGTTGAGTTCACAACTGGTTATCAAAGGCCATAGCCGTCTTGATATTATGTCCAGCACTGGATGCTTTCGGGATGTAAAACCTCGCTATGCTATGCTTATATTTGATTAATCATTTTTTTTTTTTTATGGCTCTTATGTTCAGACTGCAGAAAAAAACACAAACTTTATATTTAGCTCTCACTTTAGAGCTTCTACCTTAAGAGCTAATTGAAGATTTATTCTTCGATACCCAAATTTGGATTTAGATCGTAGTAATAATAATTATTATTATATAGTGCAGAATCCGGACAAGTCTGCTTGATGCAAGGGGCGGAATCCAGACAAGTCTGCCCAATGCAAGGGGGCAGAATCCGACAAGTCTGCTTAATGCAAGGGGCAGAATCCGGACAAGTCTGCTTAATGCAAGGGGCAGAATCCGGACAAGTCTGCTTAATGCAAGGGGGCAGAATCCAGACAAGTCTGCTTAATGCAAGGGGCAGAATCTGACAAGTGTGCTTAATGCAAGGGGGCAGAATCCGCACAAGTCTGCTTAATGCAAGAGGCAGAATCCGGACAAGTCTGCTTAATGCAAGGGGGCAGAATCCAGACAAGTCTGCTTGATGCAAGGGGCAGAATCCGGACAAGTCTGCCCAATGCAAGGGGGCAGAATCCGCACAAGTCTGCTTAATGCAAGGGGCATAATCCGGACAAGTCTGCTTAATGCAAGGGGCAGAATCCGGACAAGTCTGCTTAATGCAAGGGGCAGAATCCGGACAAGTCTGCTTAATGCAAGGGGCATAATCCAGACAAGTCTGCCCAATGCAAGGGTGCAGAATCCGGACAAGTCTGCTTAATGCAAGGGGCAGAATCCAACAAGTCTGCCCAATGCAAGGGTGCAGAATCCGGACAAGTCTGCTTAATGCAAGGGGCAGAATCCGGACAAGTCTGCTTAATGCAAGGGGCAGAATCCGGACAAGTCTGCTTAATGCAAGGGGGCATAAGTAAGATTTTAAAAATCAATCAATCAGAAGTTCTATCAGTTTTGAAAATGAGAAGTTGTAAGCCTTTTCAAGTTTGCAATGAAATTTCAAAACGAGCATGAGAGGCGGAAAATGGTGGTGTGCAGTGTTGAAAGGCCTGATTCCTGTCAGGTGTAGCTTGATAGACAGAGTACGAGTTTCAAATTACCAAAGAGTTAATTTGGTTGAAGAATGTGAATTCAGAATGTCAGATACATTGATGTATTTAGAGCACCAAAGGTACAGGATAAGATTTTTGCATTGCTCAATGTTAAACATCTAAAAGGTATATGTCTGACCCCCCTTCCCCTCCCCCCCCCCGAAGTTGACATCAAGTGAAATTCAGACCCCCATCCCGACATACTTGTTGAGGCTACCCTACTGCTAGTGCTGCTTATTGCTAAGCCTCAGCTAGTTTCTGATTGTATCGCATTGCTTGAAGAGTGTGAAGTTTTGTGTTTTCTGATTAATGTCAGAAAATTTAGTGAATAGATTCTTTTCCTAGGTAATTACTTGAGGAATGCAGTTATTTCTCTTTTGTTCACAAACAATTGTCCTTTACATATCAGGGTATTAGATGGAGTGCTTTGTTCTTATATTGTATATAAATTGTTTCATTTGAAAAGTTACTTTTACTTTATGAAGCCAACATTGCTTGGTACTTTTTGTTAAGCATACTTAGCATATATTATACATGTACAGTACATAATTGTTTAAGAAATATCAAAATTGCATGTATGAGTTACATGTACAAGGAATTTTAACTTAAAGGATTAGTTCAGGGGTCAAGCAAGTCTTATCTTATATAAAAGGTCTTCAAAAGAAACAAAATAGTGAAGAAAGCATTCAAAAAACGTATTGCATTAAGGAGATATTTAAGTTTAAAGTTTGGTATCAATTGTGTAGAAATGACTGAAATCAGACTAGTTGTGATGTCATTGCTTCAGTTCCTCAAAGTATTGATGTATTCTATCATATTTTGTGGCTTAAAAACCATGGGATATGTCAAAAAAGTTGAAAAACTGAATCTAGTATACCACCAGAAGAAAGTTAGAGGAAAAATAATTCAAATAGTAAAAAATTCAAATAAACTTTCTTTAAAATACATTAACAATTGTTAAGAATATGAGAATGAAGACGCCAACTTTGCAAAGTAAACTTACTACACCACTTATTTCTACACTGATTAGACAAGAGCTTTAAACTTGAATATCTCCTTAACAGAAAAAGATTTTTGAACGCTTTCTTCACCATTTTGTTTCTTTTGAAGATCTCATTCAGATAAGATAAATTTGCTTGACCACTGAACTAATCCTTTCAGTCTCTAATCACCAAAATTAGCTACCTGAGAATAAATGTCAGAAATATGGTCAAGTTCATGTAGATTGGGTGGGCTGGTGGTGCTTTAGATATGTATGCTTCAACTCAAATTAGAATTGAACAAAATTCTTTTATTTAAGAGTATGATGAAGGTTAAAGTAGGGTGTCTTGGAGGTTCTTTTATTATTTGGAGATTTAATGATTACATTCCGAGGGAAAAGATATTGATATAGCAGATCTTGTGTGTCAAAGCTCCCTGAAGAAAATTTATTCCTGGTATGCTTTATTTGCATGCCTGCGCCATGCCTTAAGATGTAGTAATCTGTAATGCTGTGTGGGAACTTTTGATTGGATTGCACATATTGGTATGGTAACTGTTAGGCTAAAAAAGCTAGCTTCAGCAATCGCGATGCTTCTGGTGTAGATATTTTTGTTTTGATAAATGAAGCAGTGTTTAGATTGGACGCCAAAGATTAATTATGTGCACAAATTTATGAAAGCATTTATGGTCTATGGCTGCCTATAAATTAACCCATTAATATTACCTTTTAAGTGGAAGAGTTTTCAAATTTTGAAAAAAGCGACTTTCTGTTTAACCTTTAGAACTTAAGACTACAAGGTGTGGACCATATAAGTCAACAGAATATCGCTACTACACCTTGGTTGACAAATCATAGTTTGCCCGGTATAACCAAAATCTTATCCGGGCTGTTATGATATTTACGTGACCTGCCTGGACAGCCAAGTGAAGTTTTCAGCAAAATTTACATTACATGTATACAAATAAATTGGGCAACCTTATTTACTTTCAGGACAATCCCTGCCCGGCTGGCAAGTTGAATTTTGGCTGATTTGTTAAACCCTGTAGTACTCCATTTAATTATTGATGTTATATTTGCCTTCCAACAATTTCAGCATTTATAATATATGTTGTGGAAGGGATATATTAATTAACTTGTTAATATTACCTGTGAATTCCAAGTAAAAGTCGTCAAGTTTTGAAAATGGTGGTTTTCTCCGCTATGTTTGGCCTTTACCTGCAAGGAGTGAGCCATAAATAGACAGAATATTGCCAGTAGACCAGTTAATAATTCAATGCTATTAGATTTGCCTTCTAATTTGTATGATGAGGGCTTAACAGCACCACAACAACGAGGGTTAAATTGTGCCAGAGAGGTTGGATCGTTCCAAAAGTAGGAAGGAAAGAAAACGGGGAGTTATGAGAAACACAAGAACTAATGTCAGAAAGCTGGGATCGAGAGAGGAGGTGCATGGGTGAAAAAAACAAAAGTAGAGAGGGGGTGGGAGAGGATGCTTCCCTTGCTGCCCACAACTCAATTGCCAAGCTCTTCCAAAAAAAACCTCTGGATAAAATTATTTCCTTCCTTCATCATGCTTCCCTCTACAACCTTATTTAGTCCTCCTTCCCCACCCCCTCTCTCTCTACATTGTTTTTTCACCCCTATACCTCTCGAGATCCCAGCTTTCTGGCTTAAAGTTCTCGTGTTTCTCTCAATCTCCCCCTGTTTACTCTCCTTCCTTACCTCTGAAATGATCTAACCTCTCAAGCACAATTTGACCTTTGCTGTTGTGGTGCTGTTAAACTCTCATCAAACAAACAAGCAAATATGGATGTAGAAGGAAGCATGATGAAGGAAAGAGATAATTATTTCAAAAAAATGTTGCCTTCCATCAATTTGAGCATCCATAATATATATGGCTGCAGTTATAATAACACTCACAATATCAATTATATTGGTCCAAGGTGATCTATGCAAAAAATCAATTTAAAATCAAATCCTAATATTTTAAAATTGTAAATATATTTTTATACAAATTATATAATGGAATAAGTGATCGATAAGTACTAAGAATTAGTTATACATTTTTCATCTTGATTATCATATGTATCTGCTGTATTTAGTGAAGTTTTATTATCTTTATTTTAGCATAGGCATAAATTATATAATGAATATCAGTCCTAATCCCCAAGATGTTAAGATATACTGTTCATGGCATTGTAAATATAATTAAAAAGAATCATTATCCTAATGAAATTCATGACATTCCAATCAAAACTATTGATATGATTTTTATGGCAAGAAAACAAATTAACTGAATGGAATTTTTTTTTCTCCATGTGTGTTAGCCGTTTGTTCTACAGTCAGTTATATGCACAGTGAAGTCTATGATGTTTAATTGCTATAATTAGGGGATAAACACCAGCTGGCAAGAGTAAGGACCTTTAAGCTATAATTAGAGTTAATAGGATTAGGTAATGTTAAGGAATAGTCGATAAGAATATGTTTAAAGGATTAGTTCAGTGGTCAAGCAAGTTTTTCTTGTATAAAAGATGACTTATTTAACTCTTTGAATGATTTTTTTGGAACATTTTTTGCAGGTAATAAATTATAATTACCCTTACTGGATTCTGTGCTCCTACTTTCCTGACACATCCAATGGTTTTTAAGCCACAACTTCTCAGGGAAAAATAGGATAAAATACATCAAGATTTTGAGAAATATGAGGATGTCACATGACAATTAGTCCAATTTCGTTTTGTGTCATTTCTACACAAATGATACTCATATCCTTGACTATTTCGTTTTATTTGAAGTTCCTTTCACATAAGGTGGACATGCTTGTCCCATGAACTAATCCTTTAACAGTGGGCTGCTCTCTGCTTTCATCACGTATGAGAATCTAAAGGTGACTGGAGGAATGGTTTGAGAGGTATTTTTCAAATCTTTTAGAGAGAATGAAAGAAGATTTCTGTTAGAAATTTGTTTGAAATCATGTAAAGTAGAAAAGTTGGACAGATTTTTACATAACATATGCGATGGTTTTCTTGTATGTAGTTTAAGAGTGATATAAATGGTGAGTATTTTGTGATAACTCCATATTGATTTAATCAGTGCAGATGTTAGTTTTTGCTTTGTAAATGAACTGCTTCGTTGTAATTTTTGTTTCAATTTGTTCCAATTTATATAAAAAATGAAAAGCATTACTGCACGCGCATTGTTGAATGGCATTCAAAATGGTTAATTTACAGGAAAAATTCCCCCTGAAAAGAAAATCATTCCTACAATTTGTTTTCCTCTTTCCTCCATCATATTTGTTCATAATTCTTGTCACTTAGTGCCTCATAACAGCTCTTTGAACAGTTTGTGCCAATTTTTTTATTCAACAGTCATAAAATTGTATCACCACAATCCTAAGTAAAGATAGCTTTTTATTAATACCGAATGGTAACATATATTTTAATAAATACTTTATATATTATATGTGACTTGTTTGAGAGAATAGGAGAAACATTAATATACTGTCATTTTGTAATATCTATGTATTATATATATATATATATATATATATAATATATATATATATATATATATATATATATATATATATATATATATATATATATATATATATATATATATATATATGTAATATATATATATATATATATATATATATATATATATATATTATATATATATATATATATATATATATATATATGGATTACATGTTGTGTTTACATTCTATTAAAACTTTTGTATCCTATTCAAACTCCTGGTTATGTTACCATGCAATTACATGCTTCTCATTAAATCAGTGTTCGATAAATCACTTGTTGGTCTGCCCAGGACACCCAAAAACTTTGTCAGGAAAACGATAACTTGTGCAAGGTCTGCCCTGTGGAGTCTGTCCTGTGGAGTCTGTCCTGTGAACAGCTTATTTTAAACAGAAAATATATTAAGCATATACACAGGGCAACCTTATTTTCTTCCAGGACAACTATTAGGTCACTATGCCTGGTGGGCAAGTTGATCTCCAGTTGATTCCGTTTTCCTGCATTCAATTAGAATCCCCATCATCCTTTACTGGCCACAACTCTGTGAAATCAAGGACGATTTATGTCTGGTGTCAGTGGTTCAGAAATATTTCTTTTATAAGCACCGAGTTGCGATTTGCAAATATTTTAGTAGAATGTAAACATTTGTTTTGATTAAGTCAGTATTTTACAGAGAAGCAGTCAAATGGTGACATGGGATTCCTCTTGTCATTAAGAGTCACATTCCAAGGAAATAAAGTCTTTTAAATTGAATTGTCTATAATTGTAAGTGCTTTTTTTTTGGTGTATACTTATTGTTTCTTAAAAAGAAATCAGTTTTACTAATAATCTGACATATACATAATGGTTGCAAAAATATTAATCTTTCAGTCTGAAAAATTATTTTAAGCTATTTAAATAAGGTACATTAAAAATTAGAGCTGATACTTTTGATATTTTCTTACTTGGTATCCCTTGAACGTAACAAGATTTCAAAGTAGCTTGTTCAGTTTAATTAAATTTAAATCAAAAGGCTCATTTGCAGTAACTCTGAACACGATATGAAAAATAGACTCAAATGTTTCAAGTTATTGACATTATTAGTCATTTATTTTACATTATCATCAAAGCTCACCCAGAAACTCCCCATGAATATCACAAAGCATTTTTGTTACATATTGTTCAATATTTCAGAAACGGATGAAAACAATACCCATTAATCCAGTGTGTAAACACGATAACAATCCTTACAGCACTTTTGCCTCGTAGATTTTCTTGGATATATATAAGCATAAAGTAGGAGGGGGGGGGAGGAATCATAAAAATCACCTTGAAATACAAGAAAACAAAATGTTGGGGGAGGGAGGGAATCCTGCCTATGAATATAACATTTCAAAGCTACAGTGGTGTCAAAAACATTTGCCTTCTTAACCACACCAAATAAAAATAACCTACAATTATCCACAATTTATAAGAATTTTTGAATCATTACACCACCTTGATATATTATTGTTGGTATTTCATACCCTTGTAAAACCAGGAGTTGCAAGCGGGGGCTTCACATTGTTCTTATGCAGACTTACTAGCTTTATAACTAGAATTCACACAGGTAAGAAGCCTTATATTTATTACCCCCTCCCCCCCTCCTTCCTCCCTGACATTGCTTTACATGTCAAAACATCTGTATATGCTGGTTAGTTTACCAAGGTTTATAACTTTCCAACATAACTTACATCAAGACACTCGCTGCCATTTTAACCGTTGTTGAGCACTGGTTGGAGATCCATGTGGATCGAACCCTTGATGCTAGGGACTCCTCAGAAGCAGAAGTTGGACTTGTGACTATATCTAATCCATCTTTGATTCCATACGTAAAAATCTATGGGCAGGTATAGGCAACATTAGCTAATTGCTTAAAATCCATGAAAATAGCCAAATAAGCTTCCACATTTGAAGAGAATGTGCTTCTTGATACTTCTGTATCTCAACCACACCCCCCCCCCCCCTCACCCTCCCATACCGCCCTTAGCAAAATCTAAGTGAAAGAGATATTCATCATTTAAAACTCATCCGAATATTCTTTTTTCGACAGGAAATAAAATGAATTATCTTGTAGCTGTCCCTACACCTATAAGGTACATGTGTTTTATAGTAAACTTTTTCTTTACCCTTAGCACCACCACTTACCATAACCTCATAGCACTGCCACAAGACTAACACATCTCTTTGCACTCGGACCAAGCATCAAACAATTACCCATTCATAAATAACCTCTTCTGGCACATATGACTAACCATTAAACGCAAACAAACAAACCGTAAACTTTTCATCTGCAACAACAAGGAGGCTACAAGGAGGTATGTTTAAATGGAGAAGCCCCCATAAACAGAGGCGTAATGCAGTGGGGCAGGACCCGGGGCCTGCAACCCCAAGGGACCTCCAACAAAATCAATCTAAAAAAATATAAAGAACAATATGAAAATAACTTCAATGTCCCAACGAACTAAAAAAAAAGGCTAAAAGAGATAGACAATTTTTATTTATCTTCTAGTCAAGACCCTCTGTGAAGTTCTTGATAATCTGACCTTGGGCCCCTTGATCAATATAACTATGTCCCCTTATTGTATGTTTTGACTGGGGTCTCCAGTCAGTCTAAACGGATGACAAGATGTCGAAATAGGCCCCTATGTCTACATCAGAAACAGAATGTAGAAGCCAGGATCCCTGTAATGAATACCAATGGGCCTTCTGGTTGGGTCCCCAGTCTAAACATACGAGGGATCAATAAATAGAGGGGCCTCGTATTCGTTTGTTTACATTGGGCTTTGAAAAAATAATGGTCAAAACACAATTTTGATACAGCTGAATATTCTTGTGAAAAAAGAGAATTTAGGTTGTTTTATGGAATTGTAAAAAAAAAAATTAGGTTCCAACGTCCAAGTGTCTAATGGATTACATGTGCGTAGTTGGAACAACCATTTCATACATAGAACATGGGAAGTCACGTCCATGCCATCGGATAATAATACCCTTAAAATTGTTCTCTGTGTCTCTGAAATCCAATTTTACCACCTCTTAATTGCTGAAATCGTGTCAGCGCCAGGGGGACATGGCCCCTTGGCCTCCAGTGTAATCGCTGCTCTTTCCATTTGCAGGGAAACGTCTCAGCCATTAAGCCACTGCACTCTTATATACAATACATTTTTCATGAAGGAAAACATGGCAAAATGTCCCAAAAAATGAATAAACTTTTGGCAAACATATTTTCAACCAGGATTGAAACCAATGAAGGACAGACATCAATCAACTCTCTCCTCCAAAATCTTCAAGATTTCACTTGCTTCTTCTCCTGCTCTTTTGACTGCAGCCTCAACTTTCTCTAACACCTGTGAAATAGAAAAGTAACTGATTTATTAAGTTTTGCCCTTGAAGGCATAGTTTAAGCTTTACTCCACCACGCGGCAATATTATCGCCGTTTTGGGTGCCCTATTTCTGACTCCCCCTCCCAAGCTTGTTTTCAAAAAGTGCTGGTAGATTAAGAGTTAATCTACGGATTAAGGGTTATTCTACCTGCAGAAAATGTGCCAACTAAAAAAAAATATGCAGCATCATCCCGGTGGGCGGCCCACCGGATTAATGAAGCGGAAGGAGCTGGACTATGCTGCTCTTAAGACAGAGGACCCTTCAATATTCAGCCTGTGCTTAACCCTTACTCCACCACGCGGCGATATTATCGCCATTTTGGGTGCCCCATCTTTGACTCTGCCTCCCAAGCGTGTTTAAAAGAAAGTGCTGGTAGAGTAAGGGTTAACATCTCTTCCTTGTATGATACAGGGCAAAACCACACACATAACTTTATTAACAAATTAGTCTCTTTTTATCGTATGATAATAAAATAGATAATATACTTAGGGAGGTATACAAATGGGTCCCAAAATTTAATATAGTATGGTTATTAAAAAAAAATTGAAAAATAAATAAATTTGACTGAAAGGGATCACATCTGACACTTGATACTTCTTGACATTTTAGTGTCATGTTTCTCTGCTGGATACGTTAAAACCTTCATGAACAACTACCATTGCAAACTCTACACATAAAGTATTAACATTACAAGTAGATTCCCTGTCGATTACTGTTTCTACCTCGCCCAATCCCTTCAGGTATACTGTAGCATGGAGGGCCCATATGTCTTCACTTAACGAAATTAATTTCAATAATTATTCACATTGAAAAATTATCATTTCTAAAGACCCTATAAGATTTTCAAAATTGTTTTTTTTTACAATGATGATAAATTTGTTGTCAAACCATTGCTGAAAAGAATAAAGAGTTTTCTATACCATTTACATGTTAGATAGGGTCTGATTGTCGATAATGCTCAAAATAAAATACAATAACAAAATAATTGCAAAAAATTACAAAAAAAAAACAATAAACAATTATTTTAAATCTGACAATCAAAGTATGAAGCATCTAATTAGTACAAAATGAGTCCAATTAATAATTGATAACAGTTTTATAAAACTTTGCTAAGGGTAAAATCAAACGAATGACGTCATGGATAAAATTTGGGTCACCTAGTATCCTGCTGTTGTATGAGGTGGTGATGAGTAAGCTCATGTCACTAAAACTGCTCTGCTTTCTCTAGACAGACTTATTTCTTTCCTCCAATGGCATATCTCAGGTTTCTCAGGAGGATGAGTCCGATTAGTAATAAATGTGTTCCTGGCATGACATAATATGGAAGGGGGGGTGAGGGGGGGGGGGGCATATTTTTACATAAAGTTAACTTGCTATAATGATCAAAATACTCGGAAGCGCAACCCTCTCCAATCCAAACAACAACTGATTCTTTACCTCAGCCTTGTTGATCTTCTCTCCATCTTCAATATTAGGTAGATTTATTTTCACATTGTAGTAAGCTCCCCATACTGCAAGCTCTAAGGATTTAGCACCAACCTGCCGAAGATAAATCACTGGCCATTATTTACTATAACCTCATAGCACTGCCACGAGAATTACACATCTCTATGCACTCAGACCAAGCACCAAATAATAAACAATCAAACTTGATTTGATCAGTTTATTTTTCATGAGATTTTAAGCATAAAGTCCATCATAGCACATGGCTCGCGACAATAAATCGCACTCAAGCAACAAAACTAATTACCTACATCTATATCTTAGGAACGCACAAGAATCCCATCAAGAGAAAATAATATGTTTGGTTAATTAATTTCCTTCATTGAACTATTCCCTGTATCTTCAGAGCAGAAAACTATCCAACATAGTGGAGTAACTGCAGTGACCGCAGAACCATTTTAGTTTTAAAAGCGGTGGGAGGAGAAGGGAGAGGGAGGGGGTGAACATGCACATGGCAAACATAAATATGCTGAAGGTGCCATCACAGGCGTTTGTGGGGGACCAGTCAACAAAGTTCCTAAAAGCCCTGCAATTTGGGCCATAACTTCTAATCATGTTTAAGATTTTGTATAAGTTTTGCCAGCGAAAAAGTGAGGTGGTATTTTGCCACCATCCCTAAACAGTTGGGTTTATGAAGAGAGAACATCCACTCTCATATTACCGTAAGGTAAAATTTCCAGCTTCTTTTAAGAACACGCGTCAAGTTAACCCTGAATAAGTGATGGAATAATTCAAAGAATGAGATTGAATTTCAGCGGTGAAAAGGGATTTTTCATTTAAACAATGTTCTTCTTACCTGTAGGTCTGATTTGCACTGTATGTTGGCATGTTTGGCAAGCTCTTTCATTGGTTCCCAGCACTCCATGGACGTATCAATCACTTTTACTGGCACTGCAATGGCTGTGGCCATGCCGGCCTGCATTGCAGTTTTGCGACTGTTTACAAAATCAGTAATTATAAGATTAATTTGTTCTATCATGTTTTCCTTACATGAATATAGAAACTTAACAATCTCACGAGAGCAGAAAAATAAGTTCACATAAATAAATTTATTCAAAGTACTGTTGTCGACAGTGATTAAGTACAACTAAATATGCAAAAAAAGTAAAATTTGACCATGACCACAGTGGCTTTAGAGAACACAAAAGTAGCACAGGCTAAAAATAAAATAGAGTTAAAGTTACATTTACAAAAACCTCTGAGTGTACAGTCAATATGAAATACACTATTGGTCCTTTAAAGGTATATGGACAGGTAAAGAATTTTTCATCAAAAACAGCTTTAAATTCTGAACAGAACAGTCTTTAAATTATGTGAGTAGCACCTCTAGTTTCTGAGTAATATGTGAGTAGCACCTCTAGTTTCTGAGTAATATGTGAGTAGCACCTCTAGTTTCTGAGTATTGTGTCAGAAGCACCTCTAGTTTCTGAGTAATATGTGAGTAGCACCTCTAGTTTCTGAGTAATATGTGAGTAGCACCTCTAATTTCTGAGTATTGTGTCAGAAGCACCTCTAGTTTCTGAGTAATATGTGAGTAGCACCTCTAGTTTCTGAGTAATATGTGAGTAGCACCTCTACTTTCTGAGTATTATGTGAGTAGCACCTCTAGTTTCTGAGTATTATGTAAGTAGCACCTCTAGTCTCTGAGTATTATGTGAGTAGCACCTCTAGTTTCTGAGTATTATGTGAGTAGCACCTCTAGTTTCTGAGTATTATGTGAGTAGCACTTCTAGTTTCTGAGTATTATGTGAGTAGCACCTCTAGTTTCTGAGTATCATATGAGTAGCACCTCTAGTTTCTGAGTATCATGTGAGTAGCACCTCTAGTTTCTGAGTATTATGTGAGTAGCACCTCTAGTTTCTGAGTATTATGTGAGTAGCACTTCTAGTTTCTGAGTATTTTGTGAGTAGCACCTCTAGTTTCTGAGTATTATGTGAGTAGCACCTCTAGTTTCTGAGTATTATGTGAGTAGCACCTCTACTTTCTGAGTATTATGTGAGTAGCACCTCTAGTTTCTGAGTATTATGTGAGTAGCACCTCTAGTCTCTGAGTATTATGTGAGTAGCACCTCTAGTTTCTGAGTATTATGTGAGTAGCACCTCTAGTTTCTGAGTATTATGTGAGTAGCACTTCTAGTTTCTGAGTATTTTGTGAGTAGCACCTCTAGTTTCTGAGTATCATATGAGTAGCACCTCTAGTTTCTGAGTATCATGTGAGTAGCACCTCTAGTTTCTGAGTATTATGTCAGTAGCACCTCTAGTTTCTGAGTATCATGTGAGTAGCACCTCTACTTTCTGAGTATTATGTGAGTAGCACCTCTAGTTTCTGAGTATTATGTGAGTAGCACCTCTACTTTCTGAGTATTATGTCAGTAGCACCTCTAGTTTCTGAGTAATATGTGAGTAGCACCTCTAGTTTCTGAGTATTATGTGAGTAGCACCTCTAGTTTCTGAGTATTATGTGAGTAGCACCTCTAGTTTCTGAGTATTATGTGAGTAGCACCTCTGGTTTCTAAGTATTATGTGAGTAGCACCTCTAGTTTCTGAGTATTATGTGAGTAGCACCTCTAGTTTCTGAGTATTATGTGAGTAGCACTTCTAGTTTGAGTATTTTGTGAGTAGCACCTCTAGTTTCTGAGTAGCATGTGAGTAGCACCTCTAGTTTCTGAGTATTATGTGAGTAGCACCTCTAGTTTCTGAGTATCATGTGAGTAGCACCTCTAGTTTCTGAGTATCATGTGAGTAGCACCTCTAGTTTCTGAGTATTATGTGAGTAGCACCTCTAGTTTCTGAGTATTATGTGAGTAGCACCTCTAGTTTCTGAGTATTATGTGAGTAGCACCTCTAGTTTCTGAGTATTATGTGAGTAGCACCTCTAGTTTCTGAGTATTATGTGAGTAGCACCTCTAGTTTCTGAGTATTATGTGAGTAGCACCTCTAGTTTCTGAGTATTATGTGAGTAGCACCTCTAGTTTCTGAGTATTATGTGAGTAGCACCTCTAGTTTCTGAGTATTATGTGAGTAGCACCTCTAGTTTCTGAGTATTATGTGAGTAGCACTTCTAGTTTCTGAGTATTTTGTGAGTAGCACCTCTAGTTTCTGAGTATCATATGAGTAGCACCTCTAGTTTCTGAGTATTATGTGAGTAGCACCTCTAGTTTCTTAGTATTATGTGAGTAGCACCTCTAGTTTCTGAGTATTATGTGAGTAGCACCTCTAGTTTCTGAGTATTATGTGAGTAGCACCTCTAGTTTCTGAGTATTATGTGAGTAGCACCTCTAGTTTCTGAGTATTATGTGAGTAGCACCTCTAGTTTCTGAGTATCATGTGAGTAGCACCTCTAATTTTTGGGTATTATGTGAGTAGCACCTCTAGTTTCTGAGTATTATGTGAGTAGCACCTAGTTTCTGAGTATTATGTGAGTAGCACCTCTAGTTTCTGAGTAATATGTCAGTAGCACCTCTACTTTCTGAGTATTATGTCAGTAGCACCTCTAGTTTCTGAGTATTATGTGAGTAGCACCTCTAGTTTCTGAGTATTATGTGAGTAGCACCTCTAGTTTCTGAGTATTATGTGAGTAGCACCTCTAGTTTCTGAGTATTATGTGAGTAGCACCTCTAGTTTCTGAGTATTATGTCAGAAGCACCTCTAGTTTCTGAGTATTATGTCAGAAGCACCTCTAGTTTCTGAGTATTATGTCAGTAGCACCTCTAGTTTCTGAGTGTTATGTGAGTAGCACCTCTAGTTTCTGAGTACTATGTCAGTAGCACCTCTAGTTTCTGAGTAATATGTCAGTAGCACCTCTGGTTTCTGAGTACTATGTCAGTGGCACCTCTAGTTTCTGAGTATTATGTGAGTAGCACCTCTAGTTTCTGAGTATTATGTGAGTAGCACCTCTAGTTTCTGAGTATTATGTCAGTAGCACCTTTAGTTTCTGAGTATTATGTCAGTAGCACCTCTAGTTTCTGAGTAATGGCTAATTGTAATGTATATAAATGCTGTGATGTATAAAAGAGAAGTCAGCTTAAAATCTTTGATGTCCTTCTTTAAATTTCTGTTCTAAATTTTAGTCATAGAAATCACCAGAATATATTCTCCTACTAAATATTGATTGGGGTATGATAGAAATTCAATACCTCTTGGTCATATTCAACCTCTCCCATTCAAATAAAGTTGGTGAAGGACTGAAAAAAATAAGGTAACATAAGGTAACAAATGGAAATTCATTGGTTTTCTTGTGTTGATGTCACAAAATTTCAATAAAATTTGTATAATTGATTATAATAAGGTTAGAAATTCCAATGCTGTAAAATGTTCCATTTTTAACCAATTTTGATAAAATTTTCATTGGTAATAGCCTATTTTCGTTGGTTATAGCCTATTTCGTGGGTCATAGCCTATTTTTGTGTGTTATAGCCAATTTTCGTGGGTTATAGCCTATTTTCGTGGGTTATAGCCCATTTTTGTGGGTTATAGCCTATTTTCGTGGGTTATAGCCTATTTTTGTGGGTTATAGCCTATTTTCGTGGGTTACAGCCTATTTTCATGGGTTACAGCCTATTTTCGTGAATTATTGCCTATTTTCATGGTTTATAGCCTATTTTTATGGTTTCTAGCCTATTTTTATAGCCCATTTTCCTGGGTTACAGTCTATTTTCATAGTTTAGCCTATTTTCGTGGGTTACAGCCTATTTTCGTGGGTTACAGTCTATTTTCGTGGGTTACAGCCTATTTTCGTGGGTTACAGCCTACTTTCGTGGGTTACAGCCTACTTTCGTGGGTTACAGCCTACTTTTGTGGGTTATAGCCTATTTTTCTAGGTTATAGCCTATTTTCCTGGCTTAAAGCCTATTTTCCTGGGTTCTAGCCTATTTCCGTGAGTTCTAGCCTATTTTCATGGGTTATAGCCTATTTTCATGGGTTATAGCCTATTTTCTGGGTTATAGCCTATTTTCGTGGGTTACAGTCTAATTTTGTGGGTTACAGCCTATTTTTGTGGGTTACAGCCTATTTTCGTGGGTTACAGCCTACTTTCGTGGGTAACAGCCTACTTTTGTGGGTTCTAGCCTATTTTTCTAGGTTCTAGCCTATTTTCCTGGCTTAAAGCCTATTCTCCTGGGTTCTGGCCTATTTTCGTGGGTTCTAGCCTATTTTCGTGAGTTCTAGCCTACTTTCATGGGTTATAGCCTATTTTCATGGGTTATAGCCTATTTTCTGGGTTATAGCCTATTTTCCTGGGTTATAGCCTATTTTCTTGAGTTAGAGCTTATTTTCCTGGGTTATAGCCTATTTTCCTGGGTTATAGCTTATTTTCCTGGGTTATAGCTTATTTTTCTCGGTTATAGCCAATTTTCCTGGGTTATAGCTTATTTTTCTGGGTAATAGCCTATTTTCCTGGGTTATAGCCTACTTTCTGGATTATAGCATATTTGCCTGGGTTATAGCCTATTTTCCTTGGTTCTAGCCTATTTTTATGGGTTATAGCCTATTTTTATAAGTTATAGCCTATTTTCATGGCTTACAGCCTATGTTCTTCCAATTGAGATCAAGATATTGCTACCTGTCCACATGATGAAATCACCCTCTTTGGGAGGAATGGTGCACCAATCATTCATGGGCATTGCACAAATTCCTCTATGCATATATGCATAAATTATTTTTAGAGTCAGCCAAGGACTGATCTGTTTCAATTCACTGCATAGCAAGCATGTGGTTTTAGCCCCAGATGAATAACCTATTGTGTACAGTGTTACAGTAGCTGGTTGCTAGCAAGTGAAGCATGAAGAGGTTATCAGGTTGCAAGGTGTGGATTACCTCCGTGTTGTGTATGGTGTAACAATAGCTGATTGCTAGCAATTGAGCTGTAAAGAGGCTCTCAGGTTAGAAGGTGGGATTACCCCTGATTTTAAGAAAACTGAGGGTGTCGGATTGGAGGGGCCCAAGGGATAAAAAGTCTTAATGCATAGATCTTTAATGATACATGAACAAGGCTCTATCAACTTTTCTCAAATTGGTTCCAAATTTACCAACTTACAGTATTTCACACTTCTGGTTATTGATATGCAAATTTGTTTTTCTTTTATTGGAGGTCTTTTTTCATGCTGTTCAATGTTTCAACCAATAATTCCTTAAATTGTAATTATTTACATTTGAGCAATGATAAATAATAAAATAGAACTGTTATTCTTTTTTTCACAAAGATTAATCTTTGCAAACAAGAGACAAGTCTGATTGTATGAATCACTTACGTTGCATTTTCTTCTTCAGTTGACTTTGGTAATTTCAGAGCAGCCTGAAAATATAAAAACAGAAAATCATCTTAATTTTACGACTGTTAACTCTTATTGCTGAACCACTTCATATATGTTAATGGTCAACAAACAATCCAATCAACATCTAGTCAAAATTAACCATTTTTATTTATTTTTAACTTTGTCTTTCAAAAAGCATGTAAATTTTTGACATAATCACCAAAGTCACCAATGATGAACTATATGAAAGAGCAGGCACAGTGGAGATAAGCAAGGAGATATTTAAGATAAGATGGAGATAGTTGGGTCATGTACAGTATTACAAATGAAGAAAACTATGCCAGAATAGCCATCACTTGGACACCAGAAGGTAGAAGAAAGAAAGGGAGACCCAGAAGAAGCCTCAATCTGCATACCCAGGAGAAGCCTCAATCTGCATACCCAGGAGAAGCCTCAATCTCCATACCCAGGAGAAGCCTCAATCTGCATACCCAGGAGAAGCCTCAATCTCCATACCCAGGAGAAGCCTCAATCTCCATACCCAGGAGAAGCCTCAATCTCCGTACCCACGAGATATGAGCGGTAAGAAGAGGAGGTAATGTAACTTTTTATTATAATCAGTGGATTTGATTGTCAAATTTTTCAAAGGATGAGTTCCGTGGCCAGGCGTGTCTATCTTGTATGATCAAAATAAACAAAACTACATAGTCTTAAATTATTAGAAGATACTTAGATATTGAAGATGTGCCACAACTTGTCTAATTTCAGGTTCATCTTACACAAGTAAGATGAACCTTTAACTTTAAATATATCCTTTATGGAATAAGATGCTTCAACACTTTCCTTTACCATCTGAGCATAGATCCATGAAAGCCCATCAGGCTGGTGCAAAGGCCCATCAGGCTGGTGCAAAGGCCCATCAGACCAGTGCGAAGGCCCATCAGACCAGTGCGAAGGCCCATCAGACCAGTGCAAAGGCCCATCAGACCAGTGCGAAGGCCCATCAGACCGGTACAAAGGCCCATCAGACCAGTGAAAAGGCCAATGCAGTTTCCTTGGCATAAGCGGATGAGAGTACATCACTCCCCCTGGACGGGACGCCAGTCCATCGCAGATTAACTCCCCAGCAGAGCTTGTACTCATTTTACAGCTGAGTGAACTGAAGCAAGTAGAGTAAAGTGTCTTGCTCATGGACACAATGCAGCGCTCATGACGGGAGTTAAATCTGATATCTTTCGCATACGCAAATGACTCCTTAACCACTGCACCTCTTGTTAATATAAATAACGGTATGTTATCTTTTCCTGAAACCAAATCCGCCACTGATAAAGCCTTCCAGCTTTTCCACAGAAGAAAAGAAAACACAAACAATTCATTCAAACAAACATAACTAATACATACTAGATATTGGTCAAATGCATTTGTATCTGCATCCACTAATGGGATCAGTTCCAACATGGCTTGTCGCAGTGGTGGAATCAGTCTTCTCATGGTGTCATCCAAAGATTCAAACTTGCGCTTTCCATACGTCATCCAGGCTACCATTGTACTTAATGCTGCACCCTGTGAACAACAATGGCGAAAAGTTGCATAAGCAACTATTACGTTTGCACAAAAATAAGCAAGAAAGAGGGGCTATTAAGGAATTCCTGAGAACTTGTTGTTTGCAATTTCTGCCATGAATCTGTTTCCAAAGTTCAAATATTTACATATTTCATTCTCTTAATTGATAGAAAAATGAAACTTTATTCTAATTCGCTGCATTAAAAAGTTGCGGTTGTTAGTTAAAAAATTGGGCATATAATACTCACCAAAGCCCCCACTGTAGCTGCGACAGATCCCCCACCAGGTGCTGAACTCCTGGCTCCGACATTTAAAATGAAGTTTTTCAAGCTCATAGATATCAGGGGACCATCCTGAGAAGTCTTAATCATATACCTAAGGAAACACAAAAATACCCATCACAATTTCATCACAGTTAAAACTTTCAAAAGCTTTCCAGATGGGGAAAATTTCTTGTTGATTACACATTGCTTACTTATACGTTATACATTCCCTCTTAACATCTGGTCTCATGAGTTTACCCTTCAAGCCTTTTGTAAGCTTTTAGTTGAATTTAAATCCTCCCACTAGCCGTTAAAAGCCTCACAAGGTCAATACTTATTCTCGGTTTCTGTAATAAAGTAAACAAGATTCTAGTATTCTCCTTCGATAAAACACAAGACCATTGTTGCATAACACGACAAAACACAAGTCCATTGTTACAAAACACAAGACCATTGTTGCGTAACACAACAAAACCTAAGTCCATTGTTGCATAATCTCCATCTCCTTACCCCTCCTCCCACAACCCCAGGAGCACTGGTACTTATTTACAGCTTGGAAGACTGAAGATAAGGGAAGTAAAGAGTCTTGCTAAAGAACACAACAAGGGAACTAGACTGAACCCAGTACCTTTTAAAAATATTGATTCTCTACCCTCCAAAATTGTGTGTGTGTCTGTGTGTGTAAAAAGGAGAGAGAGGGAGGGGGGGGGGGGTCAAGTACTAAGTTTTGCATGCAATTCTGATTTTCTAACCAGTAATAACTGGGCCTCCTAATAATTTGTATAATCTCCCAATAACTTATGTCTTTGATTCCCAATGCAAGAAAATTTCTGAACTATCTTCTTATAAAAATAACTTTGACCTAAGCCTTATTCTTTTGAAACATGCAATTACAAAATAGTACTGACACCTCATGTAAGTTACGTTAACAATCAAATCTTTAAAAATTACATCAGCATCACATGACATTATATTCACAACTGATCTAGTTTTCCTAAACTCCTCACTTTGATTTGAAGTAAACATAAGACTCACTCAATAATTCTTTTGTTTGGATCAAAAGGTTCCAATTCGCTGAGGCCCAACCTATTGACAACCTGTCAAAAGAAAGTATACTAATATCATTATTCTTTAATTATCATTCTTCTGTAACAATTTGCTGAGGCCCAACCTATTGACAACCTGTCAAAAAAAGTATTCTATTGATATCATTATTCTTTAATTATCATTCTTCTGTAACAATGTTATTATTTTTTCTTAAAGGAAAGTTATTAATTAACAGTGTTTTATTTCCCACTAAAAACAGCATATAATTTAAGAAGAACCTTCTTTAAATTATCTTGAAAATAGCACAGTTACAGTAGTATAATAATAATAACAGGTGCTATTTATATAGCACTCACTTCTACAGCACTAACTATAATCAGTGGCACTATACGATCAAAATAAAAAAGCAAAAAGTCAAGCAGAGTAATCATTGAAATGCCTACGGCTGATTAAAATTGGAGGACTTTTTAAAATTTGTGAGCATAGGCAAGATTTGCCTACTGAAAGTAGGAGCAAAGTCAAAAGTGGAGGGGAAAATAACAAAATCACGTTGAGAGACAAAAAATCTCCATACAAATGATATACATTCAGAAAAAAAGTGTGTGTGTGTGTGTGGGGAAGGGGGAAGTTCTCCGCTTGGTCCCTCAAATGCCTCCTATGTTTGTGAGTAAGCATGAATGTGAAGACAGCTGAAATCTTTGTGTGATTCTTTTTTTTCTTCTTTCATCTTCTTAGTCTTAAAAATCAAGAGGATTTCTTTACTGCATGAATTTTGAATGTGGGTATAGATTCAACTGAATTATTATCATTTGTTGTTGTTGTTGTTGATAGGAGCAGTAACCTCCCTTCCAAAAAGACCATGGTGGATAATTAACAAACATTCCAATTACATACAAAAAAGAGACGTGGGGTACATCACAAATTTGCTTAAAAATTCAAAAAGTTATAAAATGGTCAATTTTTAAGCAATCATGACAATTTCTTTTGATATCTATATAGTTTTTGATATATTCCTAATCATTTTAGATGTTGCTAAAATTGTTTTAAGCACAGTTTATTATCAATATTGATCGACTTTAAGGATATAATCTCTCAGATTGCAAAACAAAATTTCCAGACTTTTCAGGAAAAATACCAACTTCCAGCAATAAAATACATGTTACTTCACGTCTCATATTTATATGACGGGATGGCACACATTAATACCCTAATCCCCATCCTCCCCCACCTCCCCAGTGACTGTTAGAAGTAATTAAATAAAGAACCAAGTGATCTCACCCAATGCATATTACATAATCTTTATTGTCTGTAAACAGACAATGCTCACAGAGCTAAGGTGAGTTTTTGTTGCCACAGATGTACTCAAAGAGCAAATCATGCATGCTATCTTAAAGGATTAGTTCTCAGATTCCGATTCCTTTATGTATTCCATCATATTTTGTCCTGCAATTTTGTGGCTTTAAAACAATGTGATGTCAAAAAGTAGTAAAACTGAATCTGAAAGGTATTTGAAATATACCACTTGAAGAAAATTCAAGAAAAGTAATTTAAATAGTAAACAAATTTGATACACTTTCTATAAAATAAATCAACAATTGTTAAGAATGTGAGGATGAAGACACCAACTTTCCAGAGTAGACTTACTACACCAGTCATTTCTAAGCAGATAAGACAGCTTTAAACTTAAATATCTCCTTAACAAAATAAAATAATTGAATGTTTTCTTCAGTATTTTGTTTTATCCTCTTTCATATAAGATAGACTTGCATGATTCCTGAACCATTTCTGTAAGTCAGGAATTTAGGCCGTGTTATCACTAGTCCCTTGATCATGATCTTCTGGCAATAAACCAGCTTGACGATTGCAGAGAAACAATCTTATGTGTTCTCATCTGATTGCGGGGCATGAATGAGCTGCAAGTCAAAATGTGGGTTATTGAAAAACTCATGAAATGTAATTGAGCAAGCTGACTGTCCATGCAAAATATATTGCGTAACTAACATGATTGCAGGTTAGTGATCTGCCTTACGCAGTGGTGGATCTGATCGCCTGCTCCGGATCATGATCGCCTGCTCTGGATAATGATCCTACCCTCCACTAGGATCAAGATCACGTAATTGCGATCAGATCCGGTGAGCATTCGTACGGTAGAAATTACGCAAAACTGATTACTTGCAGTGGGTCAGATCACAAGCTCGGACTCGAATGGGAACAAGCTTTTTATTTGGATTTTAAAATGATGTTTACTCATCATCAATGCACCAAAAGTTATTCTTATATGCAAAATGGGAAAACTATCCTAAATCATACCAAAGACTGATAACAATACAACTTTTGACAAATGAAAAAAACCAAGGTATCAAAAATATCTTAGTCTTTAAATAACACTCACCAGTCTAACTTTCTGATCCTCTGCTTGAATGAACAGATTGTCTTTTTTAATGTAGAACTCTGCAGCTTCCATTATTGCTTTCAACGGCACGAGACCCACAATTTGTGAACCGCAAAGTGAAACATTTGTTTCCTGTGGTTCATGAAGAAGAAGAGTCAAATAAAAAGTAAGGGATGAATGTTGGTGGTAAGCAAAAATTTCAGCGAAGAACAGTGCCCAGAGGAAAATTCCAGCTCTGACAAGGTGGGATTTGAAAAATTTGTGAAACAGAATTTCAGAAACATTTTAAATGAATGAGATTTTAACATAATACTTACAACAAATCTGATACTTTTACACTTCCTTTTTCTTTTCGTTTAAATTTATGGAAAAATTGAGATCTGCATGCTGAAAACAGAGGCAGTTTTCTAAAATTAATAATCACAACATAGATATTGCAATATGGTGATGTATCGTGATATTCTTGTCCATGACAATCGATATCTGATTTACTCATATCGTGACATACCTAGCATCTAATATTATAATTCTTCTTCTTCTAATAAACAAAACATTGAACATCACCTTCAAAAAATTACAACCCAACTCCCCGAGGCGGTTTTACCTGAGCGTCTTTTTGACATTCCTCAAAGGCAGTATGAAGAGGAGTGATGTCCATGTCTGTGAGGTTCATCGACACCTGGGCAATATTGAATTCATCCAGCCACCATCCAATCCCTTGAACCTCCTTCAACCGACCAGGCTATGAACAAACCAAAATTTCAAAAGAAAGCAAAAATACAAATGATATTGTAATATTGAGAAATTAATGTAACAATTTAGCAATTTGGTTTTCAAAGAACATCCCGACAAAACTCCATTGGAGTATTTACATCAAGCACTGTGTTATCAGACCCCAGTTTTGGTTTTTCTTAGGGGTGCGCCACCCTGCCCCTCATTGCCTCCAACCTGCCCCTTTTCATTTCACTCTACATTTTGTGAACAAAACATAGTTTTGAGAACTATTTTCCTTTTTTTATGCTGATTACAGTTCTCCAGTATAAAACGATGCAGGGACACTATTTGTTGTATTGAATACTCCCTTATTTACATTTCAAGTGCCCTCAAACCTGCCCTCAAAGTGCCCTTGATTCCTTATAAATGCCCCTTTTAGTCAGTGACACCCTGCTTCTTTCTGGATCAAGCTAGGGGTTTGGGTATTAAGTAGTTGTGGCACACTGGTTGCAGATCCACAAAGAATCGAGCCTGAGACACTAGATTGGGAAGCTAAAGCTTTCTGCACTACAACTAAGGTCTTGAAGCACATATTATGAAAAACTTCCGGTGAAGAAATTTTGCAAACTTTGCTTGATTAAAATGAAAATGGCTCAGGAAGTAAAGCCAGCTCTACTCAATCGGACCAGGCAGCATTTTTTAAAAGTCTAGTGACATGTAGCAGTTTTTACATATGTAAAATAACATTCAATTTTGAGTAAAATTACTTTTAAATCTTTGAAAAAGATTGTGTATTTTTTCAGTTATGATCAATCAAAGTTTCAAGATTTTAGAATTCAGGCGAACTTTGTGATGTCATTAGAAGAACACAGCTTTAGTAATTCTTTAAATCATGCTCTTTATTTTGAACCAGTCATAAGTTTTATTTCTTTCAAAATATATTTAGAAAGGATTGAAAAACAAAGGATTTACATTAACAATTTAAGCCATAGTCATCTGCCTATGATTTGGACACAAATTATTGCATAATAGGGCCAACAAATTTAAAATGCAGTAAAATAGTCAGTTTTTAATTTCAATGTGACTTTTTGCTGTATTAATCCAGTCTATATTTTGAATTATTTAGCTCAAGTTGCCTGCCTCTAGATGTCATCAAACCTTTAAAAAGGGTCTTCATTCTTATTTGATGATTAGTTTATCATTTTTATTTTATGGTTAGTTTAGTTATTCTTATTTGATGGTTAGTTTACTGGACATCCAGATTTATGCTTCCAATAAAGGAAATTCAATAACCACACTTGACTTCCTACCCACACTTGACTTCCTACCCACACTTGACTTCCTACCCACACTTGACTTCCTACCCACACTTGACTTCCTACCCACACTTGACTTCCTACCCACACTTGACTTCCTACCCACACTTGACTTCCTACCCACACTTGACTTCCTACCCACACTTGACTTCCTACCCACACTTGACTTCCTACCCACACTTGACTTTCTACGCACACTTGACTTCCTACCCACACTTGACTTCCTACCCTTACTTGACTTCCTACCCACACTTGACTTCCTACCCACACTTGACTTTCTACCCACACTTGACTTCCTACCCACAGTTGACTTACTATGGTTTCTTTCTTGACAACAATTCTATACTCGAGTTTTCAAAGTTGAAATTTGATACTACTTTCATGGAGAGATTATTTTCACATCAAAAGTGTTAGCAGAATCTGGTAGTATTACACTGTCCACTCACATTGGTCAAATTTATACCAATTTTGAAACAACTTTCATGGAGAGATTTACATCAACAATTGAAGACGTGAATTGTGGCTGTGTCAATAGAACCTTAAACTTCACCAAGTAACACCAACCTTGTCGGCTCCTCTTCCATTTTCTCTACATTTAGCTCAATGCGATGAGCTTGCTCCTTTGTACCAAATACACTAATGTTGTAATAATTATAATTCTATCACTGTAGTGGTACTTTAAAAAAAAAAACATCTTTCATCTCTCATTAACCACCACCAATTTTTGTAAATTGATGAAAATTAGGTATTTATATACATTGCCAAATATACCCCTACCACCACTCTATGGTCAGTGTAGATATTATTGAAGGAATATTCCCATGGTATTTTGTAAACTTTTATTTGAAAGAGCAAACTTTTAGAGCCAATTTGGTACAAAAATCAGGTTGATATCAATCATATTCCGTTCAGGAGATATGGATTTTTAAACATTTCCCAATTGCATTTAAAAGTTTTTGTACAGTATGATGAAATCATGTTTGATGATGTTATAGAGACAGTTTCATTGCAAATGTTTATGTATTTTTTTAATGTTAATTAGTTGTTTCTGTATGATTAGAAGCAATTTTCCAAAAGTTATTGAAGTAGGGTATACTTGGCAATGTATATAAATACTTAATTCTCATTAATTTATTTTCCAGCAGGTTTTACTAATAAATTAGATTTTAATGAAATACATAAACTTTGTGGTAAAATTTGTTGCTGTGATGTCATACTGAGCCTTTTCATATTCATTTTTGGCACTTTTTGTGAACCTTAAAATTTGAATATCTCCTGGTAGGAATAGCATATCAACATGATTTTTGTACTAAATTGTTTCTAAAATTGTTCTCTTTGTTATGAAATGTTACGAAAAAACATGCAAATATTTCTTTAACTTTACCTCCATTGTCTCTAGAGCTCTGTGGGCTCATGTAGAAAATGTACTTAACTTGGTCTTGGCACTTAAAACCTTTTCACACTACCTACCTTTGACCAGTGTCGAAACTTACACAGGTCCATTCCATGTTGACTCTGTACAATTTCAACACAGTTCAGTCTCACTCAATGATAATCAAGCCTTACCAACACATGCAGATCATTGATCATGTCCGAATTCTCAACAAGGGTCAACAGCTCTCAACCCTACTCCCAAGCATGGTTAGTTTCGACATGGGTAGAGCACTTTACACAGGTCAACGCCATGATGAAATTTACAGTGTGAAAATGTCAGTCACAATTAAAAGTGTCGTACCTGTGTTCAATACAGAGATTTTCCATAGAGTAAAAAGGCCTTTAAATATAGTGTGATGATATACTAGTAGAACCAGAAGCAGAGTACTCTATAATTTCCACTATAATGGACAGTTAATAGAAGTAAAAGGCACCAGTTTCTATAAACAAAACATTTTATGATGACATATTATTTTTAAAATATAAAGATCACTCTAAGAATTGTATGTAATTTTTAATACGAAAAAAAAACCAGAAATGATTTGTAGCTGTGTCAATAGAACCTTAAACTTCACCAAGCAACACCAACCTTGTCGGCTCCTCTTCCATTTTCTCGTACATTCAGTGCAATGCGATGAGCTTGCTCCTTTGTACCTAATATATTAACGTTGTAAGCTATGAGGAACTTCCTAGCCCCTGCTGCGGATGCTCCCCAGGTTGGTACAAACTCAGCCGGCCCATAATCTGGCTTCCACTCGGGATTAATGACCTGGATATAAAATGTAAGGGACACTTAGAACATCCAATAGTGTTGCCTTCAAAATTGACAGAAAGCGATCAAAAAAATAAAATAATTAACACAATTGTCTTACTGGTAGTCTTACCAGATTACTTTAGAGATCAAATCTTTCTTATCTTCTTAACAATTAAAAGAAGGTGTTGAAAGCTTTGTTTACTGTCTTAAATCTAAAAAAGTTTTTATGGATAGCAGTCACTAATTTAGAACTAAACAGAAAAGTCTGATTTTCAATTTTTGAAATGAGTAGGTATTTTTAGACGTAACAGATTCCCAGACAGAGAATTTCCAAATGCTTCTTTACCTTTGTAAATATCAAAATGTAGCTTACTAAAATGATGACAAATCTCAATTTTTATCTTCAAATATAGTATGTTTTATCGCTCTTTCTATAGGATCAGCAAAAATGACTCAAATCAAAAATCTGGAACTTGTAAATTGTGATGCAGAAAAGTCTCAATTAGCAGTAGTGCTGTCATGACATGTCGATTATTGTGATATTTCCTTTCCATGACATGAAATATGCCTCTCAACACATATCGCGAAACCAAAAATTAATACTAACTAAGAAATTTTGCGTAACTAGGCTAGGTTACTTCGTATGTTACAATTCTAACATTACGGTTTTAAATCTAAAAGTCAAGTTTAGGCCATTAAAAACATGCAAAAATATTGTGAAACATAAAAAACTAATTGAAAATGTGCTCATTAACCCCACACTGGCACGCTCCGATTTAAGTTGGCAAAAAAAAAAAAAATTGGCTAGAACATGCCTCTCAGGCTCTCGCTTAGATGATTCATGGTCACATTGGCTGAATTACCAAATACGTGCGTAAAGCGTGATGAACGTAATAGTCATGCAATCATGTTGTCTGCTAGATCTGCAAATCATTTTTTCTTGCATTCATCATAAAAGTAATAACGTAACGTAAGTGATATTAGCAATTTTGTGTCGTGAGTCAGTTTTCTTGAAAAGTATCGCTATGTATCAATATATCGTGATATTTTTCTCACAATAATCAATACGTAATAGAGCCACGTCATGACAGCACTAATTAGCAGATCAGGGTTCTGAAAAATCAGACAATTAAAAACATGAATTAAAAGGTCAAATTTCTTGCCCCTGCCAAATTTCTAGTTATGCTTTTGTTGCCTGCCTCAATTGTCACTACCCCATAGGGGCATGATAAAAAACGCACCTTCTCTGACATTTTCTCATATTCTCCAGCTCTTATTGATGGAAGCTTTCTCCTCTTCTCCTCCCTGGCAGCAAAACCATACAAGTACACTGAAGGGAAAAAAACAACAAGTACAATGAAAGAAGCCACACAAGTACATTGAAAGAAGCCACACAAGTACGCTGGAAAAACCCCATACAAGTACACTGAAAAGCCCATACAAGTACACTGAAAAGCCCATACAAGTACAATGAAAGAAACCAAACAAGTACACTGAAAGAAACCATACAATTACACTGAAAGAAACCACACAAGTACAATGAAAGAAACCATACAAGTACACGGAAAAAAAACCATACAAGTACACTGAAAGAAACTATACAAGTACATTGAAAAGCCCCATACAAGTACAATGAAAGAAACCACACAAGCACACGCAAAGAAACCATACAAGTACAATGAAAGAAACCACACAAGTACACTGAAAGAAACTATACAAGGACACTGAAAGAAACTATACAAGTACACTGAAAGAAACCACACAAGTACACTGAAAGAAGCCAAACAAGTACACTGAAAGAAACCACACAAGTACACTGAAAGAAACCACACAGGTACACTGAAAGAAACTATACAAGTACACTGAAAGAAGCCACACAAGTACACTGAAAGAAGCCACACAAGTACATACATATTTTTTTACTTATCTATCCTAAACTTCCAGGGCTAGTTCTCTGTCTGGACCAGGGCTTGAAAGTAGCATAAGCCCGCTAGCCAGAGGCTAGTTGATTTTATGTATCGGCTAGCACAATTTCAATCATTCTAGCCCGTTTGGATAGTCCTATGATCATAATTACTCTATAAGAGACATGAAGAAGCGACAGGCTACTGGAAAGCTCAGTCGGGCTAGTGAAATACGAGGCGACAAAGCCTAATGGGCTTGTCATAAATTAATGCTAATTTTGAGCCCTGCCAGTGGCCTGAACAATGGTGTTACTAAGGCATGTGGTCAACAAACAAAAGTTCCCAGGAATCTGTATTTCTAATACCTGAAAATGTCTTAAAATGATGGCCTATTTGTCAGTGAAGATGATACTGTTCCAAAGAGGACACAGTTTAACATGCTCTCAAGAAGTTTTTACATTCCAACTTGATCATCAACAGCATTTCTGGGGCTACATATAGGAACTCCTGATGGTAATGCACAGAGAACAATTTTAAACATATGTGGGTCCCAGGGCTATTGGGAAAAATAATGGTGGTGTACCTCCACAAATTGTTTGGTACTGATGCAGGAGTGAAAAATGATGCAAAATTTAGTTAAAAGAAATTTTTATCAAAAAGATGTCTTGAAACATTGATAACAAAAAATGACTTCGTTTTATTTCAATATTAAAAAGTGAGAATAAATTAAAAAAAATAATTGAGCAACAAAATTTTTTTTAGGAAGGGAATGTGGGACATGGAAGATTTTTAGGGGGAAATAACTCATAGTTCCCCCCCCCATTCGTGTACCACTGTTTCTCACTTGTTCAGCATCAATATCATCACCCATTCAAATCTACAATGGCTAGAAGCTAGTAAACCATTGGTATTTTTGTTTCAAGAGGAGCTGTAACTGAATGCATTCAAATTTCTAAAACAAAATCACTTTCACAGTACCTGGAACAGAGAGTTCATTTGCCAGACATTCGCCAAACTTCTTAGAGCATTCCACACAGTCATCCATAGTCACACCACTGACAGGAACAAAGGGGCACACATCCAGGACCCCCATTCGAGGGTGTTCTCCTGCAAAGATAGAAAAAAGGCTTAATCTAACTTTTACTCAGTATTAAAAAATCATGTAATTAACATCAAATACCATCAAAATCAGTTAAACATACTTAACTTTACAACATTTTATACTTTCATGACTTATTATTCAAGAAAACATGCATATTTGTGATGTCATCAGTCGAGATTGATCTCCAATATTCAACTGGAGAAGTGAAGAGCCACTGGATTTATTCCTGTAAGTAAGGAATCTTTCTTATGAATCTAGCTTGTGTCCACGCTTGAGTTGAGAAGAGTATGTGGCGACATGATTCAGGTTTTCAAATTCCTATTTGGTAGTGATGCTTTGACTTCCTATTATTTCTTGCCTACTTCAGCTAATCCTCATAGGCCGTGGTACATCTCTTGATATCGTTTCATTCCGTACAACAGGAAAATGGATGGTATACTATGTATATGATAAATATAAAAATATTATTCTGAATAGATATTCAGTTGTCCCCACTTACGGTGCTGGTATATATGTTCAAGATTCGGTATTTTTATAGCATAAATCGGAACCTTTTAGCGTTATTGTACGAGGCTAGGTTTGTCCAATCAGAAATATCGTGCGAATGACATTCTTGTAAAAGACAAGAAATTTCGACGAATCAACCAATCACAGCGTTTGTAAATATGGACATAGCAACTGCTCCATAAAACAAAATGGCCGCCTCCACAAGTGGAGATGTTGGTCGAAAGTTGTGTAAAAAATATTGTATTATGCACATAAAAGATTGTTCTAAACCAAAATTTATTGGACAAGTAATTCATTAGAGAGATTTAAGAAATTTGCCTTTGAGTGGACGAAGTTTGATTGCAAGGAGGCAGAAATAGCCCAAAATTCCGCAACTTCTATCTGCCTAACGTTTACGGATTCAGACTGTTAAGGAAGTTTTCCTGCAGAAGTTACCTGCTGCAGTGAAATTAGCATGCAAGTGCACAGAACTTTGCAGGTGCTCAGGTTGTCAAAAGTGCCACAATGAGGATTCTAATATCTCGGAGGTGGAAGGCTCAGATTCCGATGATGAGGATTAAAAACTGAACTTTTTTCAACTTTATTGTCTCCAAGTTGTGGAAAAGAATGTGGAAAATTATACAGCGAGGAGCAAGCACATTTCAAATGTTTCAAAATTTTCAAAGAGGCTTGATAATAAATTTCATTTATGTAGTTTGCAAAAAGCACTTTGAAGTTTTAACGGTTGTTTAAGGACAATGAACATGTGCTTAATTGAGCAAAATAACAATTTTTACCATCAAAATCCATTTACAAATGGCCATTCTTGAGCTGTTTTTTATTTTATCTAAATGTTATTTTGCATAAAAAAATTAAGTTTTTTTTCCATTGAAATTGTGCATGTCAAAAAATGCACAAACATTGGTCAGCCACACTTTAAAAAATGAATGTGTCAAAAAATCTAATGTGAAGTGAAAGAAACATTTGTGCTTAAAAGGTGCATGGGAAAATTGTTTTAAACTGGGCCATTATTTGCTGATGATTAGAGGTGGATACTTCTGCTATAAGTTAATAGTGCATATTGGATTTGGGATGATGTAGCATGCTTTTAGGGCCATGGAGGAATTTGTTGTTGGGGAGTTAGCCGGGGATGGACTGGTGTTTTGTTGAGGGGAGGTATCTCTATGTGGAAAAACAAAATTGTATAAAAAAAATTGAAGAATTTTTTTTTCCATTGAAATTTTGCATGTCAAAAATTGCACAAGCTTGGATAAGCCACACTTAAAAAAATGAATGTGTCAAAATTTAAAAGATTGTTTCTTTTTAACGTGAAGTAAAAGAAACATTTGTGGTTAAAAGGTGCTTGGGAAAATTGATTTAAACTGGGCCATTATCTGCTTATGATTAGAGGTAGATACTTTTTTGTAAGGTAATAGTGCATATTGGATTTGGGGTGATGTAGCATGCTTTTTTTCCCAAAAAATTAAGCAGTTTTTCTTTCCATTAAAATTTTGCATATCAGAAAATGCGTAAACATTGATCAGCCACACTCTAAAAAATGAAAGTGTCAAAAATTAAAAGATTGTTACTTTTAAATGTGAAGTAAAAGAAACATTTGTGCTTAAAAGGTGCCTGGGAAAATTGATTTAAACTGGGCCATTATCTGCTTATGATTAAATAGAGGTGGATACTTTTTTGTTAGTTAATAGTGCATAGTGGATTGGGATGATGTAGCATGCTTTTTTTCCCAAAAATTTAAGCAGTTTTTCTTTCCAGTAAAATTTTGCAAATTAAAAATGCGTAAACATTGATCAGCCACACTTTAAGAAATGAAAGTGTCAAAAATTAAAAGGCTTGGGAAAATTAATCTAAACTGCACCATTATTTGCTCATGATTAGAAGTGAATACTTTTTCTGTAAATTAATTGTGCATATTTTAATTGAAATGATGTAGCATGCTATGATGCTTTTAGGGCAATTGAGGAATTGAATGCTGGGGAGTTAACCGAGAATGGACTGGTGTCCTGTCCAGAGGAGGTATCATATCTTATCTTTTTGCATCACAGAAAGAACTGATGAGCATCAGTCCCGTGAGTCATCAAGCTTGGGAAAGGATTAACTTTTATCCAATTGAAAAAAGTGCTCATGATTAGAGTTGGGTACTTTTTTGTAAATTAATACTGAATATTTTATTTAGAGATGTAAAATTCTTTCATAGAGATTAAGGGAGGAAAAGTGCTATGTGAGTAATGATGAGAATTTAATTAGGAATGGACTGGTGTCCTGTCCAGAGGAGGTATTATCACTAATCTTAAGCTTGGGAAAGGATTAACTTTTATCCAAATGAACAAAATGCTCATGATTAGAGTTGGGTACTTTTTTGTTAAATAATAGTGAATATTTTATTTAGAGATGTAAAATTCTTTCATGGAAATTAAGGGAGGAAGAGTGTTATGTGAGTAATGATGGGAAGTTAACCAGGGATAGACTGGTGGCCAGTCGAGGGGAGGTATTATCTCTCATCTTTTGGCATCACAGAAAGAATGATAAGCATCAGCTTTGCAAGTCATCACGCTTGAACTTTTATCCGAATGAACAAAATGCTCATGATTAGAGTTGGGTAGTTTTTCTGTAAATAAATAGTGAATATTGTTTTGGGGATGATGTAGCATGCTTGAGGAAGGGCAGTGTTAAGTGAGCAATGCTGGGGAGTTAACTGGGGAAGGACTGGTGTCATGTCCAGGGGAGGTGTTATCTCTCATCTTTTTGTTTCACAGAAAGAACGGATAAGTATCAGCCTGAATTGAAATTCTTTTGTACTGTATATGTACCATCTGCTATAAACTGAAATCATTTACACCACAATCTGTTCTCTTCATGAGTGTAATAGGGAACTAAAATTATGTGACTGCCCCTTGCAAAGTTTTGCATCTGCTAAAATGATTAAACGTAAACCTTTCAAATAACATAAAAGTAGCCAAATAAAACAAACTTTTTAGTTTGTGATATGAGAAATTAATGTATTCATAATGTATTTATGAAAGCACTAAAAATATTACATCAAAGCATTTTTAAAATTTGTATTTCACAATAATCTGCATGCCACAACTTTTCTTTAAAAACAGATAACTTGTGCAAGAAGTTTTTTTAATATTTGAAATTTGCTTCCTTCTTTTTCTCTACCATATATATATCCCATCCTTTAAACTGAGAAAAGTGAGTTAATTAATTAAGTAGTTAATTGTGTAATATGTTTGTAAATAATTAACTAGACAATGAATTAATATGTTTGTTAAGAATTAACTTGTTGATTAGTTAGCTTATTAGTAGTTTAAGAAAACTAATTATTTAATTAGCCAATTGGTTAATTAATTAGTGAACTTATTTAAGTTACAAATCATTTAAAATTTCACTTGAGGTCTGAAATAAATTATTTTGAGTGAGCTCCCACAAAAATTGCCAGTGTCTGTGTTCTTTCTCACTAAAGTTAAAAAAAATAATAATAGTGGAACTGGTATATGTGTTTTAGGTATGGGAATTTCCTTGACTTTTTATCTCTGTCAACCACAAATATGCGTGGGGACAAAGCAATTTGTGATTAGGAACTCACATTTAATCATTCTGTGATAAATTGAGGTAACCCATCCATCAATTGCACAGAAATTGAAAACCGTGCACATTATTGCCTTATGTCCCATGGCCTATCATGTAACATGTGGTAACACGTGGTTGAAGTTGACCAAAGAGTTCTCACGGATAGATATTCTGCATTTTAGCTTTTTGCAAAGAGTTGTCAATAAGTGGAATGGTTTGCCTGGAGTGGGTAATTAGCCCCAATTCTGTTAGAACATTGATAAGTTCTTTACTAACTCTGGTAGTCTATTGATTTTTTCTTTTGTGGTAGTGGTTAGTTTGGGCTTTTTATGGGGTAACTAGCCCCCTGAATGTATGACAAATAAGACATCACAAATTATCCAATTTCCCCCTGCCTGATAATGCACTTTACAACCTCTTGTCCCACATGCCATCCCAACCTCTTGTCCCACATGCCATCCCAACCTCTGTCCCACATGCCATCCCATACCCTACTACATGCAATCGCACCTGAAATCCAGATCTGCCATTTCACCACATGACCATGCCATCCCATACCCTACTACATGCAATTGCACCTGAAATCCAGATCTGCCATTTCACCACATGACCAATGTGCCATCACAACTGAAATTCAGATGACACCCCACCACATGTCCCACATACCATTCCACCCTGCCCACATGCCAATCCACCCTGTCCAACATGCCATCCCATTTTCTGTTTCACATGCCATATCACCATCCTACTTACAATCCCACCTTGTCTTATGACATCCCACCCTTTATATCAATTGCTCCATTTGTACCAAGCATCATGTCATCTTCTACCCAACATTCCAGATGCCATCCAACCACATCACATGTCCCTTCAAAATATACTCAACTACAAAATAAGTCTGTATGCTTCATCTATATTCAAGCACTTATTGTTTATATTTGTTTCCATGCCTAAGACATTTAATTTCAAATTATTTTGAGGCAAGAGGGATGCTTTTTTTTCCAAGCAAGACAAATATTTTAATTGCTATTTATGTCAGGAATATGTCATTACCATAACAAACTCCTTCAAAACTTTAACCAAACAAAGATGATTCCTCCAAGACACTTAATTTTGATTTTTTTGAGGCAAGAGACTTTTTGATTAAACTTTTTCTTTCACGTGAGATAATTATCTTAATTGCTATTCATGTCAGAAATAAGTCAATATCATAAAAAAACAAATGATAACCAAAGAAACTTCTTGAAAAACTTTAACCGGACACCAACACCAACGCCACGATTAGTAGAACTTTCACTATTCTTTGAATAGTCAATTTAAAATGAAATCAAATTTACCATGATGTTTGCGCATATCTATGAGATCAAACGCAACTTTACACATGTTTAGGGCTCCCTCCACTACAGCCTCTGGGGTACCAACAAAAGTAAACACAGTCCTGTTTGTGGATACCCCTGGGTCAATGGACAAAAGGTTGCATCCCTCAGTTTTGGAAACAGCATCAGCGATCGCATCTATTACCTTAAAAAGAAGAAAAATACATGGTAAAAAACTTTTTGTAGGACATGATGTATTAAAAGGACATTTACTAGGACATAAAATAAGAGGTTTACTAGGTCAGAATTGAACATGCATTTAAAATTCATAAAAGAAAAAAGGAAAAATAGAAAGCAACCCATTCAAGATAAAAGTAAATACAGAAAGTAAGGAATAACAATTAACATTGTACACAGTTAAACTTAGATAAAATAGAAATGTACATAAAAAAGCAAATTAATATTAACTTATATTACATTGAATATTAGCATTAAATACACTAAAAAACTAACGTTAAGCCTTGAAACTTAACTATAAATTAAGTCTACATATAGGGGCCTACATTGTCCTGTTCAAATTTGCTTTTGATATTTCTAGGTTATGACTTTTCTACTTTATGAGTGGGGCATAGGCAACTGTAAGATATTTTAATTGGAGGGTAAAACAGGGTCAGGAGGAGAGAGAAGGGAGGGGAATCCCTTTCATGCATTCTTTATTAAAAAACAAAGAATGATTTGCAAATCTTTGGAGGTGGCAATTTCCACCCTTAAGCGAGGCCTATGACTGAATTTTAGTATTGATCTGCATTAAAAATGCAGTCAAAATTTGTAGCATTTTTTTTCTTCTCATGGGCCTAGGGCGTACTAACTTAGTAGGCCTAGTACCAGATCATTTCTGTACTTGTAGCCTAACGTTTAACAACGTTTATAATAACGTTAGTAGCCATAAATCATTATCAGTTCCATCAAAACGCTAACGTTACAACATTATGGTTGTTTTCTTGCCTGTAACGTTAGACCTTTTAAGCCTAAGCTGCAAAATAAAATCATGTAACGTTACTGACGTAGCCTATCACCTCTTTTCTTCGACCCTCTGAAAAATTAGGAACACATTGCACTATCTTTGTAGAAATCGACATCCTTTTCGGATAAAAAGTCAGAGGTGGCATAGAGTTTTAAAACTGTCAACACAGTACAGACGTTCATCAAATCAACGTCGCTGAACTGAAAATGATATTGAAGAAACTGTTGACATTGATAATGTACAGAAACCTGTACAAACACTATCAATACGGTGACTATCTGATAGTATTACTACTACTAACGAGTCTACGTATTAAATGCATGTACTGTTATGTTACAAGTACGTCAACGCAATTTCAGTGTTGTGTTATTGTTTTGGCACGTGTAGTGTACGTAGTTTAACGGCTGACCTGGAGGTGTGGTCTGGCAATATGCATAATGCTTAGTGAAGAATTAATTACAAGAAATTACAATTAAAAGATCTTTTTTTAGAGTGAAAATATTCTTATAAATATAGTTTAATTTATTTTAAATAGATTCACTCAAATTTAATATCATTTTCCAAATCTTTAAAGTTTGTACATAGACACTGTACTGTATAAAGATTAGAACTCTCCATTTCTGGTCACCGTAGTAATCCACAGATGTTATGAAAACACATTTTACTCACGCATTCACTGTTGTGCGCCATATGGTTTACAAAGCAAAGGTTATTTAAATCAGGGTGTGATTAAAGGACATAAGTAATGTTACATTTATAACATTACATATTACATATGATTTTCTTCGGGGCGTTGATCTTAGGACAAACTAACTGTTTTTCACCAATTTGTTTCTAGTCTTTTTTTATTATTATTATTATTATCATTATTATTATTATTATCATTATCATTATTATTATTATTATTATTATTATTATTATTATTATTATTATTATTATTATTATTATTATTATTATTATTATTATTATTATTATTATTATTATTATTATTATTATTATTATTATTATTATTATTATTATTATTATTATTATTATTATTATTATTATTATTATTATTATTATTATTATTATTATTATTATTATTATTATTATTATTATTATTATTATTATTATTATTATTATTATTATCATTATTATCATTATTATTATTATCATTATTATCATTATTATTATTATTAGTAGTAGTAGTAGTAGTATTATTAGTAGTAGTAGTATCATTATCATTATTATTATTATTATTATTATTTATTATTATTATTATTATTATTATTATTATTATTATTATCATTATTATCATTATTATTATTAGTAGTAGTAGTATTATCATTATTATTATTATTATTATTAGTATTATTATCATTATTATTATTATTATTATTATTATTATTATTATTATTATTATTATTATTATTATTATTATTATCATTATTATCATTATTATTATTATTATCATTATTATCATTATTATTATTATTATTATTATTATTATTATTATTATTATTATTGGTAGTAGTGGTAGTGGTAGTAGTAGTGGTGGCAGCAGCAGTGGTGGTAGTGGCAGTGGTGGTGGTGGTGGCAGTGGTGGTGGTGCAGTGGTGGTGGTAGTGGTGGTGGTGGCAGTGGTGGCAGTGGCAGTAGTGGTGGTAGTAGTAGTAGTGGTGGTTATTATTATTATTATTATTATTATTATTATTATTATTATTATTATTATTATTATTATTATTATTATTATTATTATTATTATTATTATTATTATTATTATTATTATTATTATTAGTATTATTATTATTATTATTATTAGTATCATTATTGTTATTATCATTATTACTGTTGTTCTTGTTATTATTATTATCATTAATTTATTATTATTATTGATAGTAGTAGTAGTGGTTTTTTTCTTCTAAATTTATTTATTTATATAGTTATTTTTTTTTTTTTTCAATATCTATTATTATTTATATATGTGTATATTTATTTATATAAAAAATAATGCATATATATATATGTATACATATATATATATATGTATACATATATATATATATATGTATATATATATATATATATATATATATATATATATATATATATATATATATATATATATATATATATATATATATATATATATATGTATATATATATATATATATGTATATATATATATATATATATATATATATATATATATATATATATATATATATATACATATATATATATATATATATATATATATATATATATATATATATATATATATATATATATATATATATATATGTATATATATATATATATGTAAAAATATATATATATATATATATATATATATATATATATATATATATATATATATATATATATATATATATATATATATATACATATATATATATATATATATATATATATATATATATATATATATATATATATATATATATATATATATATATATATATATATATATATATATATATATATATATATATATATATATATATATATATATATATATATACATTTATCTATCTTTATTAAAAAATTTTTTTATCAGGGCGGCATATGTACACTGGTTGTGCAAGGGTGTGGGGGAAAACTTTTCCATTCGCGGATTATCGTAAACACTGAACTTTTGAATATAACTATAATGGTCTATATATCAGACTTAATGATTATGATTTTTGGGCAATTTTTGTTATATTGTGGACCAAGCATCCTCAATTTTGGATAAAGATTATCTCAGAATCGGAATGGCCATTGTGTGGCACTGGCAAGGGCCACATGCTCCGAGTCTCCGAGAGCCTCTCCCTCAGTGAGCATATTTTTTTACAATTCTGATATTTTAGCATCATCCAATCATTTGATGGTACGGCCCCTATAGCATCCATTTCGACACTGAATTATCGGGAAAGGTAAAGAGTATATTACCTTTTAGGGGGGGGAGGAGTCGGATGGGGGGGGGGGGAGGGTTCCACTCTAATGCGAACGTATTTTACCGGCCGAATTTATATCCCTTAATTCCGATCGGCGTAAGAAGGATTTTTTTCGGAGGGAGGGGGGGGGGGGGGGGGTTAGGGGTGACGGTTGGAAATTTTAAACTTTTATTCTGCCTACCCTTCGGGAGAGGACTAAGAAAATCTATACATTGTTTTTCTCCCCAAATCTTTGGAAATAATAACATACAGTTAGAATGATTACCTGGGATTTTAAGATATATACAATATAGAATATTTTGATTGAGAATGTAGAATATAAGATTTAGGTTACAGAAGCCCTCAAATTAACATATCCCATTTGAAAAACAAATTCTAGAAATTCACCTTCCCGGAAGCATGCTTTTTCCTCTTTTTGAAGGCAAATTAGAAAAAAAATTAGCTAAAGTGATTTTTTTTTTTTTTTTAAACAATTTGGAAACATTTTGAAAATTGACAAAAAATTCCCGAAAATGAAGGAAAATTTTTTTCCCCGATTTCATGCTTTCTTTCTGTTAGTAAGATAAAACTAAGAAGTTATAAATATAGATTGAAACCAATTGGAAAAATTGCCAATTTTTTTTTACGGGTATCATCACAGACTCACAACGTTTCGGCGCTTCAACAAGTTCAATAAGCTGATAAGCAGAAAATACTTAAAATAGAACTACATTCAAGGTCGGATTTAGAGGGAACGGGGAAGGGAGGGGAGGGGGCGGAGGGGAAGGGGCATGCCCGATAAGATTTTTTCGATGATACTTTTTTAACTATGAGATAATTCTTAGTCACGTTTTATATCAATCTTCTTCAAATTTCAGGACATTTGAATCATTTTTTAGGAATTCCCTTTAATCTTTGTGAAATTTCTTTCAATCTTTGTGAAATTTCCTTCGATCTCGTGTTATTCTTATTCAATTTTTGAGCAATTTTTTTAAATTTTTAGTAAATTTTTTACATTTTGAGGCATTTTTTTTCTCCGATGTGTGTTAAATTTTTTTAATTTTCGCTGAATTTCCTTCAATGTTTGGGAACTGTCTTTCAATTTTGGACAATTTCTTTAATTCTCGTGAAATTTTCTTCAATTATCGGAATATTTCTTCATTTTGGGGTATTTTTTTTCAATTTTTGGTAAATTTCGTTTAATTTTTTGTAAATTTTGTCATTTTGTGGCATTTTTGATTTATTTTGTGAAGGAAAAAAAAATAATTTTCTGTGAATTTCTTTTAATGTTTGGGATTGGTTTTTCATTTTGAGGCAATTTTTTGGACAATTTTTGGTAAAATCCCTTCAATTTTCGGTAAATTCCTTCAATTTTGTCTTTAATAAATTTTAATCAATTTTTGGGAGGTAAATTTTTTCACTGTTCGGGAAATGTTTTTAATTTTAGTGCAACTTTTATTTAATTATTTTTCAATTTCTTTCATTTGGGGGCAATGTTTCATTGATTTTTAGTAAATGTTCTTCACTTTCTTCCATAAATGTGTTTTATTGATATACCTTAAGAAATGTATTACCAAAAATAAGAAAGAATCAATCTTTGGAGAGTGGCCATAGTCAGGAAATCTGTGATTATACAGAAAGTATAAATGTTATAAAACAACCAATTTTATAATAAAACTTTTGAAAATTATTGGTGGGGTCCGGCTCAACCCTGCTCCCACAGCCTTGATAAAACTTCTTAAACAGTTCAAGGACCTTGTCCCTATTCGTCATGAAGCCACGTAGATGAGAAAGGACCGCCTTCCAATTAAATTTACCTCTGACCAAGGATGTATATCCTTAAAGGATTAGGTTAGTGGTCAAGTATGTCTATCTTATATGCAAGAGGGCTTCAAAAGAAACAAAATAGTGAAGGAAGCTTTAAAAAATCTTATTTCCTTAAGGAGGATATTTAAGTTTTGAATTTGGTATCATTTGTGTAAAAAAGACTGAGCTCAGATTATTTGTAATGTCATAGCCTCAGATTTCTCAAAGTCTTTAGGTATTCTATCATATTTTCCTGCAATTTTGTGACTTAAAAACCATGGGGTATGTCAAAAAAGTAGAAAAACTTAATATAGGAAGGGTATTAATTTATAATATACCACCTGAAAAAAGTTTGAGGAAATTTTTTTTAAATAGTGAAACAATTAAATTAACTTTCTTTAAAATACATAAAGACTTTGAGGAATCTGAGGCTGTAACATCACAACTAGTCTGATTTAAGTCGTTTCAATAGAAATGATACCAAACTTTAAACTTAAATATTTCCTTAACAAAATTAGATTTTCGAATGCTTTTTTCACCACTTTTTTTTTTTTTTTAAATCCTCTTTCCTATAAGATGGACATGCTTGACCACTGAACTAATCCTTTAACAGCATTGGGCAATGTCTTCAACCAAGCGCATCCAAACACCACTATAATTTCGTATTTTGACTGACTGGCTGACCTGGGATACTGTGCGTGATGTTCTGATTTAAATATCTTGTTAGTGTTCTTCCACATGTCATCTGTGGATTTAAATGACCTTAAACTGAACAACAAATGTCGGTTCACCATAGGGAGAACGGCAGACGCTGTGTTTTCTTTGCAATTAAAACCTGTTTCCTAGGTTTATAAGGCCAAAGGTGGGTTCATTTTATTGATATTTTGTTTAATGAAATATAAATATTTTACTTTCTAATGACTGTATTGGAGTTCGTGCTTTAAAATTAAGAGGATAGGCTAAAGCGTTATGGCTTAGGCCTAAGCCTAACTTTGTTGCATAGTTAGCCTTTGTCAGTTTGTGTACAGTAAGATACAGTTAGGCCTAACGTTACACCAAGTTACTGTGTAAGGATAATCATATGTTCCAACATCAACCAATTAAGGCATTTTCTTAGCACTAATTGTAATTATTTGTTGTTTCCACAGTTTTATTCAAAATAAATTCACACTAACGTTAGTTACTTAAAAGTTAAAATAAACAAGAATGATTGGCAATGATTTTGTGATGCCTGACAGTAACGTTACAGCCGGATAGGACAGTATTTGGCCCAAAGTTCATGCACCCCAATTTTCCTCCTACTTGGACAAACGATAATATGTGCTCATTCTCTAGGTTGGAGTCGACGTAAGCGTGTACGAGCTCAGTACGGGTTTGTCTAAGTTGGAGGGGAAACTTTATATTATAACAATCAATGGGATATTTTGTATTAATACTTTTGTCGTCTCAGCCAGTAAGTGAAAATTAATGGTACTCATATATGTTGGAAACTATTATCTGATACACAACATATTTGAAGAAAATAAATTATGTCAAGTATTTGTTGAAAAATGACAAAAAAAGGTTTTTCTCCCATTCACCGCAATGATAACTGACTGTTTGTTTTTCCCTTTGACTGAAGTTTAAGATTGTCAAAAAAGCATTATTAGTCGCCATGGGCCACAACATTCCTGGATGTCCGACCTGAAGAATGATTTCATTTATAAATTGGGGAAATTTTAAATGGATTATATTATCAATGACTTGGCCATAGTCAGGAAATCTGTGACTATACAGAAAGTATAAATATAATAAAATGACAATTTTTTCATATAACTCTACAAATTATTGGTGGGGCCTGGCACCAACCATGCCCCCACAGGGGTTATCTGACAAATAAAAAATTGATGTTGGTGTACCACAGGGTGGCCCTTTGTCTGCCTTACTATTTACAATTTACACTGATGAAATCAGATTAAATTCCAATTGTTCAGTTATCAAATATGCCGGATGATACTGCTATTTTGGATAGAATTTCTAAACATTCATGTACTGAAGGCCTTGCCAATTATGAATCCTTTGTTTCTAACTTTACCATGATTTGTGATAGAAAAGTTTTTACTTTTAAACTAAAAAAATCAAATGAAATGGTTTCAAAAATATTAACATTAAACAAAGGTCTTTAGCAAAGTCAAAAAAACCATAATAAACGGTTCAGAAATAGAACGCACTGATCAGACAATGTACTTGGGAATTTATATAGATAATAAACCTAATTTTTCTGTTTTTTGATTTTTTATTGTTTCAAATTTATCTTATATTGTACCATATTTTAAGCCTGAAGTGCGTATGAATGTTTTTAATATGTACATTTTACCTCAGATACTTTATGCTGTACCAGTTTGGTATCACTTTGTACTTGCCAAAAATCAGAAAAGACTTAGAGCTTTCTTAAAACATTGTGCCAATATTTTTACATGTGGCTCGATTCTAATATTCTCATAAAACAAGTAAACATTTCAGCAAAAAGGAATTTAAAAGACTTGCCCATATCATTGAAAAAAGGGAACAGCACCCTCCGTATTCTGATCTGATGTCACTTTTTTAAAAAGCCAATTATAATCTAAGATATAAGGCAATCACACCCAAGTTTAGAAATGTGCATTACAAGAATTCTTTTGCCTTTACAAACTTTACTCTAAATTGACACATTTTCACAACGTTTTATCGTATATGTATATGTCATAAATTTATATGTATTATTAGATATATTTCTTTGTGTAAGAGGTTGGAAAATGTTGTTTTTCTTGTTTAGATCGTATCATACCAAAATGTGTGATTTTAGCATATTTAGTTTTTTTTACTTGCATGTTGCTTCTTCATGTGGGCTTTGAAATAAGTATTTCTTTTTGCCTATGGTTTGCCATTTGTGTTTTCTCAAGTTTGCAAATAATGTGCTGCAAGTGTATTTTTTAAGCTCTATGCCATTTCTAAACTAAAATAATAAGTATTTTCTATCTTCTTATGTTGATTGCTAAGTTTCATTTGTTAAGACTTTAAAATTGTGACTCAACTGATATTACCTGGTCCCTTAAACTTACTCATTATTACTTAAATAAAAATGTTTATTTTGATACATCCCTCAGTTTAGACTTCCCTTTGTGTATTCAGTTAAATCTAAGATGGTCATTTTCTTTATGTATTCAGCTGCATCTTAAGTGGTCATTTTCATTATCTTGTCTTTAATTGGTGGTTTTGGTTAGTTCTCCTTCCTGTTTTCATCTGTCCATCAAAGTCTGGACAGAAGAAGGGTTTCCTTTGTTAAAAGTATTATGGGATAGCCAAATGTAATATTATGGGATAGGCCACATGTTCTGGTCAGGAGTAATTTTAGATATTGAAGAGACACTTTTAGGAGGCTGGTCAGTGCAGTTGGGTAACAATGTAGCTGAGAATTATCTTTGAAAAAACTGTACATAATGTATATACATCTTGAGCTGTAGAAAAATAGGATTTAGTTTTGATGCACAAATATTACTCTTTTGTTCCTATCTTGTGATAATGTTATCTCTTCTTTCATCTTCATTTTTAATATTTTACGAACTGCGTAAGAATCCACCAGCATTTGCAGTCCTCATACTGCAGATGCTGGCACATCCCAAAGGAGATCACGTCTTACCCCCCTTACATTTGTTTTCTCATTTTTAAGTATCATGCATATATTCTTACCTTTTGTTCTATTTATAGATATATTTTGATATATATTTATACTGGATTTTAATTAACTTGAAACTTAACTAAGCGCTTTAAAAAAATGTTCAAGTTCTTTGTTCCTGTATTTTTGTTCAAACATTTTTTGCTTTACTGGTATTGTACAGCTGCTAAAACTTACATATGTTTATCATTAGAGCATGAACTTTTGAGGTGTTCACAGATTTAAAAAAATGAAACTACTATTGTCTTCGATAAATATCTGGGTAAGAAAATATTCAGTTTCTATGAACTTATCATTGATATGAAGAAGATTAGTCAAAGAACGTATTTATATTCTTACAATAAAAAAAACAAAAATACAATTTTTATAAAGAAAGAAATGTATTCTCTTAGGTGCATAAAATTTGGACCCTCCATGCTACTTTCTGCAGTTTTAACATGTAATGAGTTACATAATATAAGGACTCCTTATAACAATCTTATATACAGCCTTTCCGAATCCCAAATGTCAAACTGTACATGAATGATAAATAATAAATAATTGACATTGGGTTTCAATAGAAAACATTTTTGTTTATTGGCATCAGTGTTGTATCCAATTACTCAAATTTGATTTTTGCTTCTTTATTCATGTATTTAATTTCTAGGAGTTTTCATTTGAGTATCATACATTTTTCATATTTTACCTTTTTGTTTTTAAATTCTTTATCAGTTCACAAATCTTTTAATTACAGTATATTGTACTTAATTGGAAATAATTTCTAGACATACAAAATAGTTACATTTCTTCCATTTCAGCACAGGACTTCTTTGTCTTAGATCCCTTTGATCTCAAGGGTTTGTTCTTCTTTTCTCATTTTCAGAATATTTTTCAACTATATTTTTAGGCCCAATTTGACTTTCTTGTATAAAAACTTTAAAAGCTGCACTGCGTACACCATACTTAAAGGATTAGTTTAGTAGCCCAAGCAAGTTTATCTGATATGAAAGAGAACTTTAAAGGAAACAAAATGGTGAATAATGCATTAAAAAAAAAATCTTCTTCTGTGAAGGAGATATTCACGTTTAAAGCTCTGTCTAATCTGTGTGACTGGTGTAGTAAGTCTACTATGGAAGGTTGGCGCTCTCATCCTTACATTCTTAATAATTGTTAATGTACAGTACATGTATTTTAAAGAAAACTTTCTTCAGGTGATTAGTTATAATTATCCCTTCTAGATTCTGTTTTACTACTTTCCTGACATATCCAACAGTATTTAAGCCACAAAATATGACAGAATACATACAGATTTTGAGGAATCTCAGGCTGTGACGTTACAACTAGTCTGATTTTAGTCATTTTTATACAAATGATACCAAACATTAAACTGAAAGAAAAATTTTCAGCAATCAACATACATACCACAAAGCTGAAATCAGTTTTTTTAATTACCTACTTGCAGCTTAAAAAAGGAGGAAAAGAGAAGTACAATACATTAGGCCTACAGTATCTATTAAATTGACACAATGACTTAAACATGGCAAGATTTAAACGTATAATTATAGTCACGCCTATAGACCTGGCAGTCGGGGCCCATAACATTTGGTTCAAAACTATGGGCCAGGCTGCCTGGTCTATAACATTTCCTTCAAAACTATGGACCAGGTGGCTAGGTCCATAACATTTCATTTCATTTGAAAACTATAGACCCGGCTGCCTTGTCTTATTATTTCATTGAAAACTATGGGCCAGGCTTTAGGTAGGTTGCAGCTTGGTAGGCCCACCTTAAAATATCATTGAAAACTATAATCATTATGGATACGGTAGTCGTGGCTACAGCCTGCTCCCATGTCACATATTGTTGCACCCTATGAATTATGATCATCATTATTATTATTCTTGTGTTAATTTCAATAAAAACTCGGCGGTCATGTTTTTGTAATATCTACACAGAAAAGTTGATCATATATTGCGCATATCATAGCCCAGATGTCAAAGCCTCAGTCCATGATTTGCAGCAAATTGGGGCGAAAAAGCCTTCATGCAAGCCCACTCTTATACCTAACTTCTCATTAATACATTGTTTATATACTGGGTGCAAGGGACTATCATGGGATCCAGATCCAGACAGTTTACATTTCTGCCCGACTAAGATAGGTGTCTGGCCGAATGAGGGAGGGGGGTGAGTTGGTTGGGGCATAGGGCCATGAAAAAGTGACTGTACTCTAGGAATAAGATAGATGTCTGGCCGAGTGAGGGAGGGGGTGGGTTGGTTGGGTCGTAGGGCCATGAAACTAACTAGTATACGTTAGTTAAGTACTATAAGCCTCGTTAGTGTAGCGAACTCACATTGATGATTGAGTCCAGTCAAAGTAGTGTCACAAACCAATTAACTTTACACGTACGTTATCATACAGTCATTGGGACATCTTAAGGCTTAAGACAATTAAAATGCAACACAATCTATGACTTAAATCAGTAACATTTTGTAGACCGGGAGTCAAGTGTGGCCGGGTCTATAGCCATGTCGTATATTTATCAAAAAGTATATTGAATTAAATGATATTGAGTTAAATCAAATTAATCAACATAGACCAATTGAAATCAAATTCAATTGTTAAATAGGCTACTTTTCAGGCTTGGAAAAACCTTCGCTATGTCAAGCCAAAAAAGTTTCGGCGAGTAGAAATACTATAATATACTGTGGTACTGAAATAATTGACTTGCTAAGTTGTATAAATGATTGACGAGTGACTTTTGTTGTGTTTTTCCAACCCTGCTACTTTTCTTTTATTGTTGTCAAGTGAATCAAGTACAGTGTGTACTTTGCATGTACTGTACATCAGAAAAGCAAAGCAATGCTTGTTTCTTTCTTGTTCTAACACACACTGTGTTAAAATAATCTGTAAAATGTTTTGTATTGTAATTATCTGATGCTGTTAAGCAATATTTTTGTAAGTTGGAGGTAATAAACGTTGTTATCCATTGAACATAAATAGGGCTGCCTCGTTATCATCCACCTGCATATCGATATTATTATAGTTTATGCGGCATCATATAGCAATTTAATTTATCTTATAATAAAGGCCAGTTGTCGTCTTTAATATATCAAGTAAATGAAATTCAAATCCTGTGTTTTGATTGGTCGAAACAAAATGGTACAGTGTGCACTTACATTGATAAGCCAATCAGTATCATTTTGGAATTAATTGTACGCCATCCCATTTTAATCACAATGGATATTCTTGAAAATATTATCATGTAAAACCTTAATTTGATGATTATTGTATTAAATTCCTCCATTTTGTTGTGTTTTCAACTTCTATTTAGATTTTGATTTGAAAATAGCAATTTGTATTTCATCAATCCCATTTTTTGCTTTTGAGGAAGAAATAGGGAATTTAAAAAATGTGTTACCAATCTTGAATTCCTTGTGAAATTGTTCATGAGATGATATCAGTGGTGTCTTCTAATAAAGATTATATAATCAAATCAAAGTTTCACTGATAATATTGTGATATTGCAATTATAGTTGCAGCTGAAAACATGAATATTTTTATTGTAAATTCTGTCAGTTGAACCAATTTTAGTATTTAAGTTCAGATGTTTGATCTTAATAACTGTTTTGCTTACTATACTGGCAACTTCTTCAACTTGCTTGAAGAATAATGGAGTACTTATTTTTTCAAACTTCGGTGCTCACAATAATTTAGCTAAATCCATTCGAGCCATTAGGCTCATTGAGCCGGTGCTTATCCTCGGTTTCCTTGGCGCAAGCGGAAGAGAGTACAAGACTCCCCCTGGATGGGACGCCAGTCCATCGTAGATTAACTCCCCAGCAGTGCTGTACTCCTTTTACAGCTGAGTGGATTGAAGCAAGTAGAAAGTGTCTTGCTCAAGGACACAATGCAACACTAACGACAGGAATCAAACTCGGTACCTCTCGAATACGAGCATGACTTCTTAACCACTGAGCTACAGCTCCTCTTAATAACTGCTTTGCTTACTTTACTGACAACTTCTCAAGTTTTCTGGCTGGTGAAAAATTGTTTTCCTTGTGCATGTGCATGGGACAAGGACAATTTTGTTAGTGCTGTCATGACACATCGATTATCGCGATATTGTGTATACGCGATATTACCGAAACAAGCTATTAAAAGTTCTTGTCACAACATTTCAAACAATTTCTTAATAGAAAATTATAAAGAAATACAGTACATTATACATTTCATTGCTGAGTAAGAAAATTCATGCTTGACAGGATTTCTATATGGAATTGAGCAAAATGGCAGCGTCCATATGTCAACTTCAAACATGAATAATTTCAGACAGGAATAAGATTACTTTATTATATGAACTGAGGATTGTGTCAGACTTTGTCTCCTTTAATATTTGTACCTAAACTTGCATTGTCTACCGGTTTTGTAACTAATACCGGATATGCAAAACCATGGTTTTGGTCTGATTTTTGTTACCAAAAATAACCAAATCACTACAAAAAAATTCCCAAAATATTGTAAAAATCTGTTTTATTTCAATGAAAAGAAAGTTCATGCTTTTTGTCAACATGTTTTTGTAGTATCTTTTGATAAAATTGTGAAAATCTGTGATAATTTATGCAGATTCTTTCCAGGCTAATATTTCCCTGACAACAACATTCCTTTATAATCCCTTTATTTGAAGTCATATCCATTTTCTCCTGAGTCCTTTTGTCTTTTAAGATACTTGGAAATCCATTATAAATCCCAACAAATATATCGCAAATTACAAGCCAAGTATTACGAGACCATTTACAAATTCACACCCAACCACGCCCTACTGTACTGACTGACCCTATGCATGTACTGTATAAGGCTAGTTACAACACATTATTCATTGTCCATATGGGCTCTGATTAACGGCCCCTGGATACAAATGAAATTGCATGTAAATGACCCTAGATTCACGTGCAGTCATAGTAACATGATTAATGAATGGGTTTTCAAGTGTTTATCATATTTCAAAGTTTTTTTACTTTGAATTCAGCTTCTACCGGGAGAAATTGTCACTATAAATAGCTGTAGCATGGTTTAAAGGAGGGTGAATTAATTGCGTGATCGTTATGGAATAACAATGTACTGTAAAATGAAGATTATCCCGGTGCTATCACCAGCTTGGTTTGTGAATCAAACCAAGCTGGTATGATTCACATTTCACAATGAGGTGGCAAGTAAAAACGACCATTCATTCCCTCAAAAACTTTGTATTCCTTCCCTTCATCTCATTTTCATGTGTATAATAAACCTTTCAACAACATTTCCGGTCAAAATTGTTCAGATTGAAAAAGAACGAAAGATTTCATGCATTTTATTTTGCAAAATTTCTTCCGTTCTTCTGTAATTTTGTGTTTACTCATAGTAGTAGCCTATGAGCAATGGAATCTTCCATTTCAATAGCATGTTGTGTGTAATTGATCCATACCACCTCTTATTTGTTTGGGGTACAAGCTCAGATGATTTCATTGGTTCAAAGTGGAGCGAGTTTATATATGATTTTTGTGGACACATTAGGTGATAGCCTGTTGGTATGCATAAATTAATGATATTATCTCTGCATATCGTTTTATAAGTAGAAAGTACAAACAGAATGTTCAAATATAGATGTGATTTGCCATTTTATACGATTCTAAATGACTAAAAATAATGTTTATCATTGTTAAATGTTTCAATTGCTTGGGAGCATGGCATGTGTTGTAAAAAGAAAATGTTTTCATAGCTCCTTGCTGAAAAAAGGTCCTGTTTAAGTACGGAATACAATGTATTTCAGTTTATTTTTCAATCTTGATGTATTCAAATCACGTATCGTATTATCTGCATAAAGATTGCAGGTAATACACTTTTTTTTTTTTTTATTTTGATGAAGATAGTATGAATTTGGTGAGGATTGGGACACTACTTTCCATTATAATGCATTTTCTTTTCTGCCTTATTACACTCTCGTTCATGCAGCTTTATAGCGCATTGAAGAAGGCGAACACCATTTAAGGCTATAGAGCGGGAACCTTTGGTGGCTTAAGTATATAGAAAATGCCACCGCGATGCACAAACGGGGCCTATTTAAAGTAAAAGCATAGCAAGAATAATTGTTGAACTTGAAAAATAACAAGAGGTCTGCATGATTTATGATGATTTTTTTGGTTGAACTTACTTTTTTCAAATAGGAGCCACAGCCTGGCCATGGTTAATGTTGCAAAGAAATGTTGAGTATCAAGTGGGCGGGATCTGATCTGTAAGATTTTCCTGCCATAGGCTATATGCAAATCAGCAACAATTGTAGCTTGTATTGCATCGAAAGATGACATTTGGAGGCTTAATTTATCTGTTTTACAACTATCCAACACTTTTTTTCTTCTTTTTATATGAAAGAAAATTGAAATCATAAGTATGAATTAGAAATGTTAAGCAATTAAGGGCATAAAGATGGCCTGTCAATACAGCCTTTTTCACAACTTTTTTTTCTTGATTGCCTTGGGACATTGGGACCTATTTAATGCCTTTCGGGTCTATACTGACAAAGGGGTTAAATCGGTATCATTTGAGGGACAAATAGAGTATATAAAATCACTTTATACGCAAACACCATTATAAAGTTTATTAATACATTTTATTTATCAATACCTCTCTTATCATTTTCAACATTATTTACAGAAAATACTGTGATACAAACATTGTTAGCAGCTATCATATAAGAGTGCGTACACTGCAGTTATTGTTACTGTAATGCACTTTATGTTCAAAAGTTGTTTACATTATGGGTGAAAAACAGGTTTTCGGGTTAAAACCGGTTTTTGGTTTTGGAAACCGACTGGTTTCATGTCAGGGCAAAACCGTGCAAGCTTATTCAAACCCTAAATAGTAATTTTTTTTTATCCATTTTATGTTGGAAAAATTGTATTCCATTTTTTTAATTGACAACTTACTTGGACATCAAGCCCATAGCTTGGTCCAGGAAGGGGCAGGATGTCACTGACAAAAAATGGCAATTAAAAAGGCATCAGGGGCACTTTGAGGGCAGGTTTGAGGGCAATTGAAATGTAAGTAAGGGAGTAATCAATACAACATGTAGTGTCCTGTGCCCCTGCATCTTATTATTTTGAGAAACTCTAATCAGCATGAAAAGAAGGCAAAATACAGTTATAAAAAGCATGTTGTTCTCCCTTAGCTATCATTTGCAGGGATTAAGTCTCAGATTTAGGGTAAACAATTATTCATAAAAGATGTTGCGCATAAACAAATCATATAAATCATTTCAGTCATAATATCTTCTCTTCATCCATATTTGTTCATCAAATCGATTTTAACTGTTTGAATTGAAATAAAACAAAGGCAAACATGAAAGAATACAAACACATTATTTTCTGCATGTGTACTTATTATTTCTATTAACCAATTTTCAATAAACGTGTTGTCTTTTGTTTAATGCATACACAGTGAATGACAGCAACACTACCATTAGTAATGAGAAAGTTTTCATTTCAAATGGAAGAAATTCATGTTGTGGTATTTTATCAGTAACTGTTACAGTACTGCATTAAAAGTAATTTAAAATGGAATGATATAATAGCTTTAATTGTTGTTAAAAATTCTTCAAAATTGACACTATATTATGTAGAGATGGACCTGATAAATGTTAGGCAATGGTACCAAACTAATTTCTTTTCTTCCTACCTCTGGAATGATCTAACCTCTCGGGCACAATTTAACCTTACAGTCGTGGTGCCATTAGGCCTTCATCAAACAAACTATTTTAAGATCCATTCTAATAAAGCACATTGCAAAGTTGGAAAACCTGCACAGTCAATGCAAACCTGGTTCATGGGAATTTTACAATTATAGAGAGAAATAACTAAAAAATGTCTCTGTCCAAGAAATCTCAAATATTTAGGGCTCCTTATTTTACTAACAACCACCTCTCTATTGTCAGGGCTATTGCAAACATCATATTAAGTCATACTGGCTTCATAAACACAGATCTCTTCTCTCCTTACTCTCCTCAATCTCGGACCTTTTTGAAAACAATTCTTCCTCAAACATCAAGTTTCTCCGCAAAAACAACCTCTTCCACCACATATAATCTCCTCCCCTCCTCCCTTTCTATACCTAACTTTACACACCCCTTTCTTTTCACCTAACTTTTTCTCCCACATTCAGCTTTTCCCCTTTATCTCCCTTACAAACCTTCCATCTCCTTACTATCCTTACTCTTACACCATTATTTATTAACACCTTCTTGGCACATTTGACTCTGACTGTCGCAGTGCCGTTAAACATTAACAAACCAAACCAAACCATAAACACTCCAGGGAAGTAAAAGATTTCATGATCGTTTGGAAGAATTCCAAGATTTTCCAACCCTCACACGATGTTTCAAAGTAACAAAAAAGTAAAAATGTTCTTTGTTTCCCATTGTTATAATGATAATTGACCCTCCAAGAAAAAACTGCACCATGCCCTATATGTGTTGGAGAGAGGACTAGTCAGTGATTGGATTAATTCAATATTTTCTACTGAACATTTTGAACTTCCAAATACTCCAAAAAGTAATTTCTACTGCTTTCAAAGTTTCTGTCTTTTTCTTATTCCACACCAGACTTTTGCTCATCAGTACCATGGGGAGGACTGTTGTCAGACGTCAGGCAGACAGCCTGATTGTTCAACAGCTATGGGAAGGCATCACCATGATCAGAAACCAGCGACAGGTTGCCAATCTTGACCGTGTATCTCGCTACATGAAACGCGAGTATGGCGTAGATTTCAAGGAATGCAAGAGGCAGTTAGATTTGTCAGTGGATGACTTTCTTATGATTAAAGAAATATCGACTGGAAAGAAAGGTGCAAGGGCGGGGATAGCTCAGGATGCTTTTTGGTGTGTTGAAGAAATACAAGAAGAGGTAAGGATTTTTGTATTACAAAGATTTAGTACAAACAGTGTTGTAATTCCAGGGGAGTGGAGCAGAGGGACATCTTCCCCCTCCCCCCCTCCCATTTTTAGCCGGATTAAAAATAGTTTCAGGAAAACACTTTGCCTTGAAATGCTTGGAGCTATTGAGTACATACATTAAATGTTGACCTCTGTTGGGAGGTAAACTGGTGGGGTGGGGGAGGGGGGTAAACTGGGGAGAGTTGGGTAAATGCAGGGGTATATTGCTCCAGAATTACAGCCCTGAGAACAAAAATAAACATGTGCCCACTAAAGGCCAGTTCTTGTGTAAATAAAAAGAAAACTATGCATGTGTTTCTCTTAATCTCCCCCTGTTTTCTTTCCTTCCTACCTCTGGAATAATCTAAACTCCCAGTCACAATTTGACCCTAGTTGTTGTGGTGCCGTTAAACCTTCATCAAACAAACAAACTATGATTACAATTCAACGTTTCTGATTGGCAGATCGTATTTGACAATCCAGTCCAACACTGCAGTGGAAGTGACATTCCTGGTCAAGGCAGCAGATTTACTAGTGCTGTGTCAAGCAATTGTCTTGTGACGAGATTTCCTCTTTAAGATCGTGTTTAATATGTTGTAAGTTTATTATAAAAAACATTTCTGAAGAAACGTTCCGAAGGGTGGAAATGATCATTACACATGCTAAATGTACCCCAAGCTTGATTTAAAAAGGGGAAGGGTGCTAGATTTATTGAGGGGCACATAATTGTGCGCACAAAGAGCTGCACCTTTTTGGCATGGGGTCCAGGGACCCCCTTAAGGCTTAAGCCCCTGGTGAAACTCTGAGGTTTCAGCTATAATCATGCCTCAGAATGAAAGTATTTTGACTGATAAGGACCAGTTATTAGCCAAACAGGACAATTTCTTACTATGCTATCATTCTGTGTTCTGTATCGATGTAAGGTGTTTCATTTATGAGGTTAATTAAGATTTAAGTAATCAACAAAAAAACAAAAACAAAAAAAAAAACACTAAGATTTTCTAATAAAGGGCGGGCCAGACCAAAAGGGGGGGCGGGAAGGGCTATCGGCCCTCTAAAACAGCAAAGCTAGGGCACTGCAGAACATACTGTATTATATATATCTTTATGTTTCATTTATATTGTAGAGAGCAAAACTCATTTTGATTAAGCCATAAGGGCATTCGAAGGCCAAATATTAAACTGCAGTTGCTTTGATTATTTGTGTGCTGCATGTCTTTTCCTTTTAATGAATAATATTCTATCGTATTCCTACACCTTAAGTATAAATGATAAATTTGGACGAGCCATTATATATATCCCAAAATTCTGTGATGTCATCAGTTGTTAACTCATTCAAAGAATTATGACAGACCTTTTGAAACAGGATTTACAAAAAAAAATACCAAGATCGCCTTGTAATACATGTACATCACATAATTTGCATAAATATGTAAATTGATGCCTGAGATTGAACCCCTGGGGGACTGTGGGCAGATATATTCACCAAGCGCAATTGTGCACCTCTAGACTGCGGGTAGATATATCCGCCGATTCACCTTTTTTGACTAAGCTATTACTGCACTGCCCCCTCACTTTCTACAAACATGTAAATAAGCCAAATCGTTTAATGAACTTATTCTGCGAATATTGATACCAAATTGCAAGGGGGGTTACATTGAATAATTGTGAGATATTTTGGGATGAAAAAAGGAAAATGTGTTCTGCTGAGGAAGCATTTTTGTGGATCGAAATAGTGATGATGAGGATTTTCGGGGATATATTCTGATTGGAATCATCGAAAAGTGATAGTGATTTCAGTAAGTGAAACCAGCGCTAGAATTAGGCTTAGGCCTATATGTAGCGACTTATGCCTGGACAGGAACAATAGTAAAGCCTGGAGGAACTGGTATTAGGAGCTATGTAATGATTTACTGTACATGCACCTGTACTGTACTTGCACATATACAGTACTATGTATTTGTGTAATTGAGTGCTAGTGGTATCATGAAATGTATAATAATGGGATAATAACATCAACATATAAGAATTAAGGCACTCAAATGTTATTTCATTGTAAAGAGAATTTATTTCTGCATATCTTTTACACAGAAAATGAGTAAGTTATATAAACAACTATTAAAGTTTTTTACAAATGGTTGAACAAAATGGTAAACAAATGAAATATTAGCTAAATTTGCATAAATTTGCATTTTCAATTAAATTATCCTTACTACGGATATGTATTCTTGAATTGAATTATTTCATGTATTATTTGAAAGAGCTGTTTGTTCTGAACAAACTTGCAACAGTTTTTCATAAAGTACTTCCAACGTACTGTAATTTTATTTTAAAAACATAGTCTTTAAATTTCATTTTTTCTCTGAAAGAATCCCAGTCCCCAACGGAAAGATTCCAAAATTATATTGAGTCCCCAAAGGGTTAAAGACATTATAAAGTGGTCAGTGCACCAATTTGGATGAAGTTTTTGCTACTAGGATGCATGGTTTCTAATAGATTCTAAAACCATTTAGTTGTTGTGCCTGCACATCCATAGCCCTTTAAGCATTATCTCTCGCATTACATGAACCCTGCTGATGTCTCCCTGCACTATTTACATGGATTTACTGTATTCTTTTGCATACATGAACAGTACAACATGTGTTTTTCATATTAACGTAAAACTGACAAAGAACATGTGCATTCAGCTTTGAGTTGTAATACTGTAGTAATGCATTCTTAGTATCAATATCTACAGGGAGATGTTCTATAACATCTCTGTGATATCTTCACACACTTCGCTAAACAATCATAGATGAAAATACAGCTGTGCTTTCTTGCGAATCAAAGGCCACAGTACATGTGGTTTCTTTGTGTAGCCTTTACACCCTTTCCAGAAATGTAAACATGAACTTTGTTCATTTATTCTGATCCTAAATTGCTTGATGGGAAGTTTGCCAAAGGGCCATTTTTGGTAAACAAATGCGGCAGTTGTATTAATTATTGTGTTGAACAATAAGATCAAAAGGGCAGTTGTATTTTAAACAGAAAATCTCTAGTATTAGTTGAGACTGGTCACAACCTGTTTAAGTGTCGGTGTCATTTTCAATGTCCTACTTGCAACTTGTGATTCATGACACTGACAGGCAACATCAAAAAGAAGGTTATTTATTGAAAACAAGAAAACTAGCAATGTTCTCATAAAGATTATTTCAGATTTGGGTTGTGGCATTTCTTTATATTATGTCATTCACGTTATTTGAGAAAACATGCAAATTTATTAGGTATCAATAGAACTACTTATTGATTAATGGTATATATTCTGGGTATTTAATTGTTTAAAAAAATTGTTTAATGGAAAGCAGCCCACAGATTAATTTTACCTTGTAACTGTAAAACCACAAGTAAATACGCTTGGCAGGCTTCCAGCTGCGACCGTACAATTTTTTTTTTTTTTTTTTTTTTTAAACTTGAACAGTTGATGAACTGGTGACCACAACTCAGATACTAAGAAATATTCTTACAAATTTAAAGGAATGTTTTATCACCTTTATTATATTTTCTAACCAGCAATTAATGAAACATTTTCTCTACTACAATTTGAAAGTGTACAGCATATAGACTTATCATCCCAAATTCTTCTCTCTTGAATTAAAACCTAATCAGTTAAAAAAGGAACTGTGGGAAAAATGGTTTATTGTGGCTTCAAAACATACTTGGTTGGTGTTTTGCATCCAAATCATTATGTTCTGAAGTGTTAGTGCTTACTCTTAGAAAATTAGGAAACATTTTCACTCCTAAAATTTGATATTAACAGCTTCTAATTTCAAAATAGATTTGTATTGTCAAAATGGACTGGGATAAAGCCTTGGCTTAGATCTTTGGTCCATGTACATCATATAACAAAGAAAGTACAAATGTAATACTAATAAACAGGAATTAAGGAGAGATAAGATATACGAAAAGTACTAAAAACGAACAATGTCATACAATGATATGCAGGTACTTAATTAAATGAATGTAACATTTTATAAGGGTGTTTCAGCTGATGTCACGAGGTCACAAGACTTTGTTTACATCGCCATTTTGTCAGTCAAAACCACTGTTGTCTGCTAAACACTTGCATATTGCTATATAAGATTACACTTGCATGTTGTTATATAAGATTATTTTTGTAAGATAATTATGCTGGAATCATGCTGTGCTGTTGGTTACACTAATACTGTAGATGTGTGCAGGGGAATAAAAAGACATTTTCTTGATTTCCATCTAATCTTGATCGACGTTCGAAGTGGGTTTCTGCTGTACAACGCAACAGCTTTTAACCTATGGTAGGCCTTACACACTAGGATTTGCAGCGAGCGGGTATGTAACGGCTTTGTCTGAGTAACGAACAATCAAACGTTACTCTTCGTATGCCCAGTAAAAATGTAACATACTTTAGGAAAATGTAAAGAAAAATCGGAACGGAGCAAAAAATGCAATCAGTAAAATTCGCTGAACTGTTACTGGTGGGTTAGCATGTAGTATATTTATTGTACGTGTGATGTGACTAAGCTGTGTGAAGATGCATGAAATGCAACGAAGCCGCTACCCTGCAAAATGGAGTCCAGTTGAGTTAGAGTCACGTGATGAAAACCCTTTACTGAGAGCCACTGAGAGCCACTTCTGGCTCTAAGGTCATGTTTAATAAATTTTGTAATTGAAAAAAAAATATTTTGAGAATCAATAGATAATTGGTTTTGAAATTTGTGGATGCTTGGATTCCTTCTGTAGTAATTTAGTATGTATTTTGATAAGATATTTGGGCAAAAACAGAAATGGGCAAATAAACAAAAAGTTGTATTCATCGTTTATCTCATTACTCTGACAGAAATCACATACGTTTGTTGTAACTAAGAATATTAAAGCAAATAAAAAAAAAGTGGTATACATCTTCTAATGTATCTCATTACTCTAAGAGAAATCACATACGTTCGTTGTAAGAATATGCAACTGACCTTCTCACTTTTTTTCTAACAATAGATGAAGAAAGCATTTTCACCTCTAATATTTAAAAATGTATGAACTATATTAGTGCTGTGAATGTTTAGCGATCGATCGAATGTAAAGATAAACGTTTACAAAAACGCTACTTGCGATTGATCGTTTTTGTTGTTCAGCCTTGCCATTGAAAATCAATACCATTCAAACATTACACAACCAGACCCCTAGCTTTGCTGTTTTATAAGAGCGGCCTGCCTTGCCCCTCCGTGGCCCCACCCCGCCCCTCCTTGGGCCCGCCCTGTCCCTTGGCAGTCCGCCTCGGCCCCCCATGAGAAAAAGATTTATTTTTTTTTTTATAGATATAATTATCATTTTTTAATTTAATAATCTTAATTAACTTCATAACTTCGCCAGTGCACCACAACTGGTTATCAAAGGCTGTGGACATTGACTTGGTTGTCGATGTTATGTCTGTTCGTACTTCGTACCTGTGTTATCGTTCGGGTCGTATTAAGCGTTTCGTGATAGCATTGTTTCTATCATAAGCGAATACGCAGGCGACGACCCTGTCATTGTAATTGTGTGTTCACTCGTTGTCGGCATAACTGAAATACCTTAATGGATATAGAACACAGAATGATAGCATATTAGGCAATTGTCATGTCCAGCTCATGAATGGTCCTAATAAATATCAGTCAGATTAGTTTCATTCTGAGGTATAATTATAGCTAAAATCCCAGAGCTTCTTCACTGTGGGATTGAGCCTTAAGGGGGCCCCTGGACTCCACGCCGAAAAGACGCAGCACTTTGTGCATCCGTTAATGTGCCCCTGAACAAGTCTAGCACCCTGCCCCTCAACAAGTCTTGCACTGTGCCCCTCAACAAGTCTAGCACCCAGCCCCTTAACAAGTCTAGCACCCTGCCCCTCAACAAGTCTAGCAGCCTGCCCCTCAACAAGTCTAGCAGCCTGCCCCTCAACAAGTCTAGCACCCTGCCCCTCAACAAGTCTAGCACCCTGCCCCTCAACAAGTCTAGCACCCTGCCCATCAACAAGTCTAGCACCCTGCCCATTAACAAGTCTAGCACCCTGCCCATCAACAAGTCTAGCACCCTGCCCATCAACAAGTCTAGCACCCTGCCCCTCAACAAGTCTAGCATCCTGCCCCTCAACAAGTCTAGCACCTGCCCCTCAACAAGTCTAGCAGCCTGCCCTCAACAAGTCTAGCACCCTATCCCTCAACAAATCTAGCACCCTGCCCCTCAACAAGTCTAGCTGCCTGCCCCTCAATAAGTCTAGCACCCTGTCCCTCAACAAGTCTAGCACCCTGCCCCTCAACAAGTCTAGCACCCTGCCCCTCAACAAGTCTAGCACCCTGCCCCTCAACAAGTCTAGCACCCTGCCTCTCAACAAGTCTAGCACCTGCCCCTCAAATCTAGCACCCAGCCCCTCAACAAGTCTAGCACCCTGCCTCTTAACAAGTTTAGCACCCTGCCCCTCATCAAGTCTAGCACCCTGCCCCTCAACAAGTCTTGCACCCTGCCCCTCAACAAGTCTAGCACCCTGCCCCTCAACAAGTCTAGCACTCTTCCCCTCAACAAGTCTAGCACCCTGCCCCTCAACAAATCTTGCACCCTGCCCCTCAACAAGTCTAGCACCCTGCCCCTCAACAAGTCTAGCACTCTTCTCCTCAACAAGTCTAGCACCCTGCCCCTTTTTAAATAAAGCTAGGGGTTTGCCCAAAGATTTCCAATCAAAGACTTTTTTCAAATTTTTAACAGGATTAAATTAATCATAAATGCAAGAAGCAGAAATTAGCAGTAATCACTTATAAATGGTGATATTTCTTGCTTTGATTATGCTCAGAAGATTCTTATATGCATGTTAATGCACAATAAACAGTGTAACAATAACATTAGGCTTCAATCTCTCGTGATCATAATTCCATTTCACAAGCTGTAAAACTGACCCAAAAATACAAAGTCAAAACAACTTCAAATTTCGTGGTCACTATTAACCTGTAAATATTACCTGATGAGTCAAATAAATTGTACAAAAACGAAAAAATGTTACAAAATAAATTAAAAAAGAAGGTTTAAACAGGGCTGAGTTGTAGCACGTTCCACGGAGAAAGTGGCCATCTTGGCAGAGGATCATAACGGATTTGATTTCCAGATGGTGGCGCAGTTTTGCAATTTTATATGGCAAGGCATATGTATGTATAATGCATAATTAGCACAGTGAAAATGACAAAGCATTCGCGTGAGATCGGAAATAAATGACAATAAATTAAAGAGATCTGTTCTGTTTTTTCTAAACCAAATTTCCATTCATATTTTCTATGAAATTTTTGTTTAATACTTTAGTAGAAATAATATTTTTATGATTTTAAAATCAGAATTCCAGCGTTTATTTGTACATGGGGGTCAATACTTTTCCCGTACTAGTTACACAATTTTATTTTACTTAGCATCGTTTTGGGGCATATTTTGTGCTTATGGAAAGTTTCGGTACTAATCGCGATTAATCGCTAAATGCTGGCCAATTTGGGTGCTTACACGTTTAATAAAGTTGCTAATCGTTCACAGAACTAAATTAAATACTTAACATCCCAGTGTTCTTTCTGTTAACAGATTCTTTTTTCAACTTCACCTTCAATTTCAACTTCACCTTCAAACATTGTATTTTGAAGTGATCTTACCATGGAAATTGGTTTAAAATTTAAAGAAACTGGCATCTGAAAAGTGAGGGTACATTTTCTTAAGTCTCTAGAGCATTCAAACATAATTTTCTTGCAGGTGATGTTACTGAAAATCTTTGATAGGAATGTTCAAATTAAGCATATATGTTCTTATGAATATTTTAAGTAAGTTTTCGATGGCACGAGTATTAAAAATTAGACCTCTATTATTTCTAGGGGGGGAGGGAACTTTCATATGTGAGGTATATGTATAAGTGTCGCCCCAGCAGGTGCCTTTTTTGCACCATTTTCACAGGTGTCTTTTTTACTTGAAAAAAAGAAAGAAAAACATTGTACTAAAATAATATATTATTATTATTTTTTGATAAACAAATTTGTTTTTGTTTTTTATATCATTTTTGTAGTGCAGGTCCCAAAAATGAGGTTTTACTGTGTAAATTTTGTAGTGCTGGTCCGCTGGTCCAATTTGTACAATATTTTCGTTGAATACTCATACTGCAGGTATAAAAATTGACTTCTTTTATACTGCGGGTATCAAAATTGTATAATTTCATACTGCAGTTACCAAAAAAATCTGTCATACTGTGGGTATGTTTTTCGGTTGGTTGGCCACTTTTGGTATGAAGTGCCCCCTCCTATGCCTCCCCCAGTCCTCCTTTAGTTTCCTGTGTATTATTTTCAAAATTCTGTTGACTTGATTAAAAAGATTAATTCACTTTTCAACCAAGAGCTCCCTGCATACATTTTGGATATGGATGTGTTAATCCAAATAAGTGATCACTCAAATATGAGCTGCAGTACTTGTTCAATGTGACAAATGCTAGCAGTGCAAATAACAAAACGTTTCCTTGCTGTCTGTAATTGAGAGATCAAGACCCTGGTTGGTGGCACAGCGACATCCCCATAGGTCAACAGGTCAGCCAGATATCTTCACCTAGGAATTAAGATGTGATCAGGTCACTTATTCTCACTTTCCTGGTGGGGAAATGACCTTATTGGGAACATAACTTAAAGTTATGGATGTGCATAGTCAACATTAACAAAATCTACTAATCAGAACCAAAAGTTTTGTGGTTCCCATGCTTTTTTCTTCATGCTAATTGATTTTGTATTAAATAACTGTAATGTCATTGCATATCATTTAATATTTGACATGACATGAATGGTTCTAGAGATATAGTGTTTACAAGCTGTCATGAGCATAATCATTTTAAGCCCTGCCCACTGTGCATATTAATGATATTCATTTTTTTCATTTTTTTACATAAAATGAATATAATAAACAAGCTAACATCATAATTCTAGTCAATATGAAACAAAACACATTTGATTTTAAATATGAGCATTTCAAGAATTTTACATTAGCCCTGCTTACTTATTAATATGCATAACATCACCACTAAAAACAATAGGGCACATCTACAGACCATGGGATATTTGTGTACTGCACAAGATGTGAATCCAGTGTGTCCTTCTTGGTAATACTGTGTTTACAAGGTTTTTTCAGCAAAATCATATCAAGCCCGTCCACTATACATATTAATGAAATTCAACATTTTTATACAATGAACATGTACAAATTAACTAACATCATAATCATATCAAATATGAAACAACAGAAATGCGGTTGGTAAAATATGAGCATTTCAAGATTTTACATTAAGCATCCATGGCCCATAGACTTATTAATATGCATGGCATCACATACTACGCATTAATACGCATTAAATCAATAAAATCATACACATCTATGGACCATAGGACATGTGATTGTTAAAATATGTGCAATAAATACATACAAATTAATCCATTTAACTATTCTTGAGATATCTTTATGTTTATTGGAACCAAAAACCATCAAAATTAAATCAAAGCACCAAAATCGGTTGACCAATTAGCAGCATTTTTAATTGCAGGTATCAATTTGCATGCAAATTTTGTTTTTTCAGGAAAATCATACTGCATGCATTAATTAATAAAAACATCAAATCATACTTCAGTCGACTGCATTTTCAACATTAATACGCATTAAATCACACAGCAAAATCAATTCATTCAGTTCCACCCCCCCCTCCTCCCTCCCAATATTGTTTTCATTCTGCCACTGCTAGTGACTAGTGACACCCGCAAGCAATATAAGATACATGTAGTAAATTGAAAATATGTCAAAAACCCATTTCTCAGTTTCTAATTTTTTAATTATTCAATAATTTATGCAGATTTGTGATGTGGTTAGTGGAATACCAAACCATTTTCTGATGCATCATATCTTGTAATCCTTACCACAACATTTTAAATAAATTTAAATTTCAGGGCTGTAATTCTTTGGTGGGGCATGTGGTGGCAGGGGAATATTCCTCTACTTCTTGTCAGGAGTTCAGAAAGTAGGTGCAAAATTTTGGGACATAACATTGAAATATTTGCATTTAAATATTATGCCCCAAAATGCACATTTAAATGTTTGCATTTAGCCAAAATCATTATTCTTCATGAGGTGGAATAGTATTTCATCTTAGCCCCCTCTCCCACCAGTCCACCCCCACCCCCACTTTGTGAAGGGAAAATTACAACCCTTTCCCCATCAACATTTAACTGGAAAATATGTTCACTCTTAAAATTATAACTGACTGAAATTTGAAGATGAAAAAAATCATCTTGAGAATTTCATTTAGATTTTAGCTTTTAAGATTTCAGATATAGATATTTTAGAATATCCCCTATGTGCCCCTAATGCAAGCCGCCCATGTGCCCCTAATGCAAGCCGCCCATGTGCAGTGATTATTACAAAATGGAAAAGAAATCACTGTCTTTATAAGACTATCTTTACTGTATCATATGTTGGAGTTGTTCAAAATGGCAATGGAACAAAAATAAGTTGTGTAAATTTCTCTTGAAATTAAAAAATGGCTTATGTTAAGGGCAATGATAAATTACCAACCTGGTACTAATTTTCACAGGTGGTATTTAGTATACTTTTTATACCATCACAATATTTGTATTCTTCCAAAATTCATTTTATTTTGTTGTATGTTCCTGGTAATGTGAGATCCCCTTTGTGCACATGTAGTCAGTTCATTTGTAGGAGTCGTAACAGTTTTCTTTGAGCTCGGGAAATAGTACTAAAATCTGTATTATTTGACTTATCAGAGTGTGGGTTCTGACAATCTCAGGGTTGGTACAAAGAGCAACAGTCAAACCCAGTCTTGATCCAGAAAGGGGCTGGGTGCCAGGCATCAAAAGGGGAGTTTACTGTAGCAACAATATTCAGGATTATAAGGGTAGATATTTTAAATACAAATTAGAGAAGAATCAATACAAATGGTGTATTTGGGAAAGTCCAGGAAACAACAATAATGTGAGGTAAATGTCATGAGGATTTGTGAGTAATTGAGTGGTGGCACAGCATTGTGGGGGGGGGGGGGTGGTACCAATGTTGCACAAGGTAATGTGGAGAAATAAGGTGTGGGAAATAAGGGTCAGGTTACAGAAATATGGATATGGTGGAGTACCCTTGTCAAAAAGATTTTAAGGGGTGTCATGTGGAGAAATGTGCATGCGCAATCAACATGTGAAATTCATGCCCCTTGTTTAAGTTCGTTAAGGACACATCTTAAAACCAAACACAACTTTGCCAAATCTTTCAACCATAATAAAAACATTGATTAGTCAGCATTTTCCAGACATGAGTGGGAGTTCTTAACGTAACACAGCATCCAGTGTTTTGGACTTTCCTGTCTTCCTTACCGATGCATACTGTAATATTACAGCTTCCTTCCCTAGTCCCAATTGCTCGATGCTTAAGATGTTTCTTTCAAACTTCCTTGTGTGAGACAAAAGCAACTACTTTATGTGATTCAGATTCCTCTTTCTTTTTTCACATTGTTATGTTAGTCTTAATGTGCTTATGCAACTGTAAGCTGTGCTGTGTGTGTGTGTACTGCTGTATAGTATAGTGTAAATTCTAAAAAAAAAAAATACAAATTAATATCACCTTGTATCTGTAGACTATATAGGATTATTATTATTTTTTTGAGGTGGGGTGGTGAAGAATATGTCTGCCTAGATGAGGCCCAAGGGTGTAAAAGGGTGGTATTTTTATGAGTTTCTTATTTGTTGATTGGGTATAATTTGCATACCATACTCTATTGTCTTTGTCAGGAGGGTACACACCCTCAATTATTCCATTTTAATCCTTACTATTAAACACAAAGTCTAAAAACACATTTTTTAACTAGATATTTAAACGTTCCTTTTGTTGGTCAGCAAATTCTGTTAAATCCATCATGCAAATAAGGCTATTTGGTTGAAATAGGCAACTACTGTAGCGATTTATTTCCTTTCCAATATTTTTCAATATTGCTGGTCAGTAAAGTACAATATGTAAATAATTACATAGTTTTTTCTCAACAAGTATCTTGATAAACACTTTCATGCAAATTCTGCTGCATATCTACATGCAAAACAATCATTTATTCAAACTGCTTCTACAATCAAGCCCAGGGGGCACTTCCATATGTGAGGTATATATATATATGTATATATGTATGTATGTATGTATGTATGTATGTATGTGTGTGTGTGTGCCGCCCGAGCAGGTGCCTTTTTTGCACCATTTTTGTAGTGCAGGTGTCTTTTTTTAGTTTTAGAAAAATAATAAAAAATTACTAAACCTTTTTTATTTTTATTTTTTTAGTAAAGAAAATTGATTTTTTTCATTATTTTTGTAGTACAGGTCCCAAAAAATGAGGTTTGACTGTGTTAACTTTGTATTGCTGGTCCATTTTTACAGTATTGTTGTTGAATACTCCTACTGCAGGTATCAAAATTAACTTTTTTCATACTGTGGGTATCAAAATTGTTTAATTTCATACTGCAGTTACCAAACAATCTGTCATACTATGGGTATGTTTTCCGGATGGTGGTCTGCACACCCTTATCACTTTTAGTATAAAATGCTCCCCACCCATTCCCCTGGCAATCAGGGCTGAAAGTATTTTGCCCCACCTTACCCCATTGAATGTTGTGAGCTTTGCAAAAAACATGGTAAAGAGCGACTTTCAACATTAATTGAGGAGATTGGAGATTTGTCTTAACTACTTTTGGCCATGATTGTATTATGTATCATCTCATACATCAGATATAGTCACTTAGTATCCTTTACAGTATTCCAAATGCCTCTCTCCAGGGAAATGTATTTTAGAATATCAACTCCCTGCTCTTTCTCACATCCAGCTAAAATGTTATTTGTTGTTTCTGTACTTTGATTGTTCTAAATGCCTCAGCATATTATAATGCCGGCTGAATTTTTCAAAAAGATATAAACCAGCGCTTGTCCGAAATACAGTAACTTTTCTGATAATTGATACCAGGGGTTAAATTTTAAATTTGTTACTACTGTTCCATGAAACAGTGCTTTCTTGAAAAACATTGTTTTGAATTAAATTTTACTGTTCCAACATTTTCTTCAATAAAAAAGCAAATTCCTTGCTTTAAATTGGACCTAATTTACACCTTTTTTGTCATAATATATCTGTAAGAGAAAGCAAGAAATGAATAATAGTCATAAGGCTGCTGCGCACATGTCAAAATTCTAAACCCTGTAAGGCTGTAACACGTAATACATAACGGAACTCATGATAGTTGTGTTAGTTAACACATGCAAACATAGTATCAGGGATGTTGGTGAGACATAAGAAATTCTTTTGAAGATTATGAATATGTAGCACAAATTATTACGTCTTCGATAAATGGAGTGAAGGGGTGGGGGAGGGGGTCAATTTGACCATACCACATGCTGGAAAATATATTTGTCCAACAAAAAACTTAAAGGGCATTAGGGAGAAAAATGAATTCATGGGGATGTTTGAAAATAAAAATATGCCTCTCACAAAAGTTATGAGCTCTTTGGTATAAAATATAATGTGTGGGTCAATGGGTAATTCTAACCTCTTCTGGCCGATTATAGAAATTATATGACTGACACAGTCAATTTTACCACATCATGTGGTGGGAAATTATATTTTGTCCAAAAATAAATAAAAACGGGGTCACACACAACTTCATGTTAATGAGGTCTTGCATCCCATTACATTAGTTTTTCGAAATTATCACACAGGCATATCATTGTTTCTAGTTTTTTTTTTCCTACATATGGAGCACTTTTCAAGCAAGCATTAATATCCCCTGACAGATTTTATTCCGTTAGTAAAGAAATCCCCAAATAAGCTTAGCCCAGGGTCCTGGGAGCTGTTATCTCGACAGCGCTGTGGTACTAGCCTGAGAAGGAAACTGCCCCATGAAACTTACCCAGGTAGTACGTACTGAAATGCTTTCCACGTGGAATATGTACTGACATACTGTTAAAGCTGTGATTGTTTAGGGATTTTAGTAAACGTGTACACACCAAAAAAACGAGCATGTATTGTTTACACGCATTTAGTACTGTAATTTCGGAAGTACACTGAAATTGCTCCAATTTACGATGCTAAGTAAAAAAATCTTGCAACCAGTATGACAAAAGTATTGACCCCATTGCCCAAATAGACACTGGAAATTTGCTTTTTAATTCATGAAAAGCGCATTTCTACAGTATAAATCATCGTTTTTATGGAAAATGTGCATGGAATTTTGGAAAGAACAGAAAAGTTCCTTTCAATGTCATTTAATCTTAACATCACGTAACTTTTTTGCCATACTCGCTAGAACTATTAGTGAAAATCTTGGATATGTGATACCTCGGCGCCTCACCGTAATCAATTTCAAAACTATGCTACCACCCCAGAAATACAGTTTATCAGACCTCTTATAAAATGGCTGCGATCTTTGCGAAGCTGCAGCATTTCAGCTTTGCTAAAACATTTTTTTGTTCCTCTATTTTGCATTTTTTTTTGTTTCTTACAAAATTTATTTGACTTATCAGGTAATGTTTACATGTAAATGTACTGATTGCCGCAATGAAAGAATATTCACTGTGTATTTTGTTGTCAATTTTATAGTTGGTGAAATGGGTCTTGACTGAGATCAAAACCTAACATTATGTTATTGTTAGTTTCATTGGCCTGATCTATGATCGATTGCACCGGTAATTTTTTCATACTTTAAAAAAGTATTTGTTACGAGGGATTTTACTTTTAGAATAGTTTTATGAGCAGAAAACAATATATTGCAGGATGTTGATGTTACAAAGTTAAAAGTTAAATCCATCCGAGCCATTAGGCTCATTGGGCCAGTGCTTATTCCCGGTTTCCTTAGCGCAAGCCGATGAGAGTACATGACTGCCCCTAGACGTGATGCCAGTCCATCGCAGATTAACTCCCCAGCAGCGCTGGTGCTCATTTTACAGCTGAGTGGACTGGAGCAAGTAGAGTAAAGTGTCTTGCTCAAGGACCCAATGCAGCACTCACGGTGGGAATCGAACCCAGTGCTTTTTAAATCTGAGCATGACTCCTTAACCACTGAGCCATTTATTAATGTTATATGTTTGAGAAAAAAAGTGAAACAGTGATATTTTAAAATACACTGTCCCTGCTTAAAAAGCACTGTTCTCGAAGCAGCGGGAATTTTGACCCCTGGATATTGGTATAACTTTTTATCACATGTCTGTAAAATTTATACACTCACTTTACGGAAAAAGAATGAGTATTAAAGACCTTACCTTTGGTTGTTATGCAAATTGATTAATGATATTTAACCTTACCTTTGGTTGTTATGCAAATTGATTAATGATATTTAAGACTTTTAAGCTGCTGCAAATGAATGTATCAGGCGGTTGATATTTTCATTTTTCTCCAACAAAGGAAAATCTCCAATAATTTTTGGGAAAGTATATTCTTGAGGTGGGTCCAAAGCTGCAAAATACATACTGTATGTTCTGTATCCTGCCCCTTCCCCCTCTCTTTCTCTCTTTCCCTCGATGTCATAGTTCATGTATTAAAAACAATATCGCACAAAGTCTTAATATATTACTAATAGATTATTTTACATTTTCAAACTTTTCTCTGAAGAATGCCCTTTTTCTAAAAAAGTGTCCTTTTGAAATTTAAAAACATAAAAAGCACTTGGAATTTTAAAGCTTCTTGAAGTACCAGAACAGTTTTGACAATTTTACGAATCTATAGCCTATGCTCGGGGGGAAAAACCTGATGTAGCATACCACTTGTTGAAAAAAGTAATTTATCACTTAATTTTAAAGTACCTTTAGCCCAAAAAGTTGGTGGGGGTGGAGGGGGAGGGGGAGGGGGTGATAGTATGGATCATCCTCCTTTACAAAAAGTGAGGGCGATATATCCCCCATTCTCCTGGATTTATGTCCATGGCTTCCTTTGATTTAAATGTTACATAACAATTTCCTCATTACACATACAGAATTGTTTGTTTGTAGTATTGAACCCAACAAAATTGCTGCAGAATAGGATATTCTAGTTTCTTTATTCTGAATTGACAAGGGCTTAGTGTGTAAAAGTATTCAGAAAATATTAAATTAAGCCTAAAAAGGTTTGCTTTTTTACCTATCTAACTTTCTGAAAGTGTGTTACTGTACATGCAGTTTATTTTTGTATTTCACCTTTAGGCATATGCAGTGGCGGCGATACGGGAAGGGGGGCATATGGGAATTTTTCCCCACTAGAACGCTTTTCCACCACTTGCACCGCAGAAGATTGTGTAAAGTGACATGTTTTGTCTTATCGATAGGATTCCCTCCATAAGACAAATTTGCCCCTCACTTGCCTCCCCCCGACCAAAATCCTGGTGCCGCCACTGGGCATATGCCAGGGAAAAGCACACGTAAGTCACAATGACTTGTTTTTACTGTGTACCCAATGAATTTGCCAGGATGAAAAGTGGATGAACACCGGGTTAACACCCTGCTCTTTTCGAGAAGTGTTCACAGAACCATGCAGGAAGTGAAACTCCTATGATCAGAACCGACGGTTTTATGTCCCCTCCGAAGGATGGTGAGTGGCACGGCACCCAACCATTGGCCACCTTTCACAAAGGTCAGGTGGGGGAGAAGGTGTGATGCAGAAGACAAACCTCTGCACTTGATGTCAGCGTATATCGTTCTGCATATCTGTGAAAAAATCTCTGGTTAAATCGCCGTTGGACTCAAACCTGGGACCTCCAGCATCTTGGTCATACGCTCAGCTGACTGAGCTACCTGCCTCCCTACTGCACTACCTGCCTGTTACCTGTCTGTTTACTGATTACCAGACTGTTTATTAGAAAACTTGGTCCTTAGATTAATTCCTCGCCTAGACAGGCTGGATATCTGGATATCTGTCTGTGATTCTGTACAATGTGCATGTTAAATCTAAAGTAAAATATGTTAAAGGATTAGTTCAGGGGTCATGTCTATTTTATATGAAAGAGGACGTCAAAACAAACAAAATAGTGAAGAAAGCATTCAAAATCTTATTCTGTTAAAAGTTTGGTATCATTTGTATAAAAACTAGTTGTAATGTCATAGCCTCTTTCATATGTGATGTCATAGCCTCTTTCATATGTGATGTCATAGCCTCTTTCATATAAGATGATCATGCATGAACTAATCCTTTAATTTCCAATTTTATAATGGGTAGTTTAAAAAACCATTTATTCCACTGGGACAACATGATAGAATATTATGTGATTTATATGAATTCTACATCCGTAAAATTGACATAGATTTCATTTATCACGAAAGAATACATGATTTATATGAATTCAAGACCCATAAAATTGATATATATATTTTACTTTATATGAATTTCGGATCCTTAAAATTATCATTAGATTTTATCTCTGTCCCCATGTGAACAAAATGGAAATGATTTTTTTAATTTTTTTTTTTCTTTCAAAGATGGGGGTGCGATCTTGACAGCATTCCATTTTTCAAAAATACTTTTTTTTCAGTCCCCAGATTCTCACGACTGGTATTGTTTCACATGTCATAAAGGAGGGGGCGTTATCTGCTGTGATTCGTGCCACCGCGTATACCACCCACAGTGTATTAATGAAGATATTGCCGATCACAACAACGATGAAAAATGGAACTGTCCTGTTTGCAAGGTATGGAATGAGTATCCGTTCCTTCAGCACTCTGCTGTCAGGATTGTAGACAGCCTTTCAGGTTGGGGGTGGGGATGGGGTTGGGGGTGTTACCAAGGTGGAAAATGCTGATGGCCTAAATTATTTTCGGGAATTTTGTCAAAATAGCTGTCTATTACACTGTTTGTAGACTAACTTGAAGAGTATTTTTTCTGGATCTTTCTACCTTTGGGGGGTTGTAGATCCTTTTCCCCCTCCCCTACTGCATATGCCACCCACAATGTATCAATGAAGATATTGCTAATCACAACAATGATGAAAAATGGAGCTGTCCTGTTTGCAAGATATGGAATGAGATTCAGCTCCTTTAGCATTCTGCAGTCAGCCTTTTAAATTAAGGGAGAAGAGGAAGGGGGGGGGGGGGAGTGTCACTAAGAGAATAGAATTGCTGATGACCTAAAATATTATCAAAAATCTTTCTTAAATTGCTGTTTAGAGATGTAACTTGAAGAGCAAATTTTCCTGACCTTTTTACTTTTAGGGGTTGTAGGATCCTTTGGACCACTCTGGCTGCACCCATGTGCAGTAGTTATATTTGTTTGCAGTGGTAAGCTGCTAGATGTTCCCCACTCCCCTCCATAAAAAAAAAAATATATATATATATATATATCTGGATGGCTTTAGTTTGCCTGGTTTATTTTATTGACATAACATTTCTATGTACATGTAGCATCTTCCCCTCTCTTTTCAACCCCTCTCTTTTCACTCCCCTCTTTTCACCCCTCTTTTCACCCCCCTTTTCTTTTCACCCCCTCCCTTCTTTTCACCCACCTCTTTTCACCCTCCCTCTCTTTTCACCCCCTCTTTTCATCCCCTCTCTTTTCACCCCTCCCCCTCCCCCTTGCAAAAACATCCTGGTACCTACAAATACTATTTTTCAAATTCTGAACATTTTAGCCAGCTCAAAGTCAACAGTTAGCTAGATTGTTTTAGAATTGTTGATTAAAAATCTTGAAAATTATCCTCTTATTTGTCAAAAATTGCAGCTGATTTGAATTTTCAGACTGATTTATTCAAGAAAATATGTAAGAATGTGATGGCATCTATTGAGCTATATATTTCCCATGCATAATCTGTAGCTTCTTAAGTCCTCCTCCACAAAATCTTGTAGAAAAGCACCCTTCTCTGACCAAGATGATTTGATTCTTTACCAAACCCAAATCAATATTTAGCTAAAAAAGATATATTCATAGCCACCATGGATCTGGGAAGGGTGGAATAGGTTTGGAGGGGGGAGGGGGCACTTCCATACTAAAGTGGTAGGTATGTGCTGCCCAGAATTTCAAAATTGGACTGCAGTATGAGAGATTGTTTTGGTAACTGCAGTATGACAGTTTATGATTTTGATACCTGCAGTACGAAAATAGGTGAGTTTTGATACCGGCAGTACGAAAATAATTGATTTTTAATACCGGCAGTATGAAAATAAGTGATTTTTGATACCTGCAGTATGAAAATATGCAATGTTTTTGAAACCAGCAGTATGAAAGTATCCCCCCCCCCCCTTCCCCACCCCTTCAATTCGGGCCATGGACTTCATTTGTAAACAAGTCTGTAGAATTACATAAAGATATATGTGCTTTGTTCAATTGCTAGTTTACAAATTCTGCATATATTTAATAGCTCAATAAGAATGTATTTTGTGCAAGAAATGAAGACTGCTTGTGGTAGATATTTCTGCTCTTGAAGTAATTGAAAAACAGATGCAAGTGTCAAGTGTATATTCATTTCCTCTCGGATAAATTGATTTTTATCTTCATCATCTCTCGCATTTGTTCGTAAACAATGTTAATGTAAGTCAGATTGCATTTGTGACATTGAAGATTTATACTCTGTATATATCAGCCAATCACGTCTGTATGATACTGTACATATCAGCCAAAGAAAAAGAAAATGATTGACTTTGAGGTGTATGAATGAGCAGGTAATCTCAAGATCTTTATGTATTTCTTCTGAGGGAGGGGGCAGGCACTTCCATATGTGAGGTATATATATATGTGCCACCTGAGCAGGTGCCTTTTTTGCACCATTTTTGTTAGTGCAGGTGTCTTTTTTTAGTAAAACAAATTACCAAAATATTATATATTTTTTTTATAGTAACACAAATTGTCTTTTTTTCATTATTTTTATAGTGCATGTCCCAAAAAATGGGGTTTTACTGCTGGTCCATTTGTACAATATTTTCTTTGAATACTCCTACTGCAGGTATCAAAATTGACTTCTTTCATACTGCAGGTATCAAAATTGACTTCTTTTATACTGGGGGTATCAAAATTGTATAATTTCATACTGCAGTTACCAAAAAGTTTGTCGTACTGCAGGTACGTTTTTCGGTTGGTGGGCTGCACACCCCTACCACTTTGGGTATAAAATCCCCCTAACCCCCTTCCAGGGTGTTTCTTTGACAACTTCAAAAAGATTTTCTTTTCTGGGTTAGTGATTAATTGGGTCTCAATTCTCCAAATTCAAATCAAAATCGGTTCCTTTTCTTTGATGTATTTTGACAGATGATTTACAAGGAATGGATTCTGATGGAAAAAACAGGGCTCACTAGTGAAATAAGCATTCAAAAATCTTATTTTGTTTGGGAGATATTTAAAGGATTAGTTAACCTTTCCTCTATCTGAGCATTTGAGATTACAAGTGTTATTTTAGGGAACTTTTTGGAAAGAGGGCTTTTTCACAAATTTATCTTTATTTTCCACTGTAATAATAAGTTTATGTTATATGAAAGCTAAGACTTTGAACTAACTCTCTGGTGAATTATGCAATTGTATGCAAATGAGGTCATTAACATGACATCTCAGACTATTAGATGTCCTAAAACTGCTATTTTCATTGATAGAATTTATGAATTGTTAAAAGAAGGACCTTTCATTTGATAGTACTCTTGATTTTTTTGGGGAAGAAAAAAATTCATACTTCAATTTTAATTTTGTTGACCTTTTTGGCCTTAAAATTGACCTCTGATTTTGCCAATGATCTATCTGATAGGATTTGGCACGATACTTTCCTACAAACATGCATTGTTCCTTTCTATGATGCACAAAACTAATATAATATAAAAAGGAAATGTTTACACCAATATTTCAATAAAAATGTTATGCAAATGTTATGCAGATTAGCTAATTTACCTCATTTATTATGCACAGGCTTGAAATTTTTAGTTTATGAGCTAATTTTAGCCATTGGAAGCTGTGAAAACACTTATATTTATTCAGGATATACTGAAAGTTTTGTAGAAACTTACTTTTGTTGATTCCTGTAGGAATACTCGGTGAAAGGTACTGAAAAATGGTTCAAAGCATCAGTGATCATGTTGACTTTGCCAAACTTGGTAACCTTCAGTGACAGTTGGTACCGCATATGAAATGTCAACAAGTTTGTCCAAATACAGGAAACTCCTTTCAACAATTTTAACTGTTTCCAAGGAAATACAGGGGTTGGGGTGGGGGCTCTGGCTTATTTATATTAGGAGGGGGAACCAGGGGAAATGCCTTCCCCCCAAAAAAAAAAAAAAAAATATGTATATATGGCCCTCTTCCAGGATCCAAATTGTTTCAAAGAAAGTAATTTCCCCCTACGTGGGACAGCTTGGCCTACACCATTGGTCTCTTGCCTCAACATGTGTCTCTTTCCAACAACATGGGACCCTTTCTCCTTAATTTTTTTAATCCTACTCCACTGCACCACAACCTCCCAAGATGGAATAGAGAATTCGCGAAGTAGGTATATGGGCACTGTTGCACTACAAATTAAAGATTGATCTGTAAGCTTTCATCCAAAATTACCATAATAAAAACAATTCATGTTCACCACGTCGGATTTTAGGGACCCATGTACTTGTTTATAATCCTTACAAGTAAATAATCCCAGCTAAATTACACTGTTTTTGCTTAATTTTGAACGGATCGGAACTAACATTAGTTATGCCTAATTAATGTTAAGCCTAACGAGTAACGTTAGTAAGCATGAAGTTTGAAAAATACACTCACGATTTCAGAAATTTGAAAAAATCATTTCACCTGGTTCTGATAATCTTTAGGCCTCTTCTGGGTTGGGTCCAGGTACTGAAAGATCTCCATCACTGGCGATAGCCTTCTGACATTTCATAATTCTCAGTTTCACTTTCAACATTTTTTAATCCTCAGTTTCACTTTCAAACAAGATTTGGGATACACATTCTTCTGTCGTCTAACGTAAATGTTAAAAAAATCTAAAAATGATTCGAGTAACATAGCTATTAAACATTTTAGCAACGATCGAGGGGTGTGTCATTTATTGCAGCAATCTATGTGAAAGCACGTTGTTTTCGCTACAGAATGGTGTTTGGAACTTTTCATTACAATATGGGGTGGATCACACAAATTTTTAACAAAAAGGGTAAAAAAATTACAAAAAATCACAAAATTGTACATATTTTACAAATAATTTAAAAATAAAGACCAGGTATGAGCAAAATGTGATGTGATTAGATTTGGACAATATGACTTGTCTACATATTATATATGTAAAGAATATATCTAAATTTATTTTCTAAGCAATTTTCGTGAATTTTTAAAAAATATGCATTTTTCGGGAAATTTTAAACAAAAAGTGAAATTTCTTAATGTGTGGACAAAACTTGCCAAAAAAAAGTGAGTATAGACCCCCAAAAAAAATACAATTTTATGAAAGATCTTTCCGAGATCTTTGCAATAAAACTATTTGCATCCTATAGAATTTTGGTAAGGTCGCGAATTTATGTTTGGAAAATGGTAGTTTCAAAATGGCGGTATTATTGCTGAGTGGTAGAGTAAGGGTTAAGTGGTCAAGCAAGTCCATCTTAAATGAGAGAGAACTTCAAAAAAAGGGTTAAGTGGTCAAGCAAGTCCCATCTTATATGAAAGAGAACTTCAAAAGAAACAAAACAGTGAAGAAAGCAGTCCAAAATCTTATTTCGTTAAGGAGATATTCAAGAATTATTTCAGGGGTCAAGCATGTCCATCTTATTTGAAAGAGGACTTCAAAAGAAACAAAATGGTGAAGAAAGCATTCCAAAATTTTATTTCGTTAAGGAGATATTCAAGTTTTAAGCTCTGTCTTATCTGTGTAGAAATGACTGGTGAAGTAAGTCTACTGTGGAAAGTTGGTGTCCTCATCCTCACTTTCTTAGCAATTGTTAATGTATTTTAAAGAAAGTTTATTTAATTTGTTTTACTATTTAAATTATTTTCCCTCGAACTTTCTTCAGGTGGTAGATTATAAATACCCTTTGTAGATTCAGTTTTACTGCTTTTCTGACATATCCCATAATTTGTAATCCTCAAAATCGCAAGACAAAATATGATAGAATACATAATGACTTTGAGGAATCTGAGGCTATAACATCACAACTAGTCTGATTTTAGTCGTTTCTACACAAATGATACCAAACTTTAAACTTCGATATCTCTTTAACGGAATAAGATTTTTGATTGGTTTCTTCACCGTTTTGTTTCTTTTGAAGTCCTTGTTCATATAATATAGATTTGCTTGACCATTTATCTTCTAAACTATCTTTGCCTTAAAGTGTGATTTTTTTAGTTATCTGCATATTGAGGTTCTGTTTCTATTTCTGTCGTAAATCATACGAGATTGGATATGGTTGACTTCAACTTCTTCTTAAAAAGATGAATAATCCTGAGAGAAGAAAAACAGGTTGAAAGGATGATTTCCCTGGTGCTCGTGTCTTGTAATTGATCAAAACATATGGAACAGTTTCATTACTCATGCTGGATGTAATCATGGATTACAAAGCTGAATTTCTATTCTAGCCTTGTATGCTTTTTGACATTTGCCAAAATATTGTCCAAAAAAAAAAAAAAATCTGCTTGACAGTTCTTTGTGTTGAATTGTCTAGTTTAATCATCTTTGTGAAACTTGTCAGATGTTTATTCTTAAAAGCTTTACTTGCACAAAGAACCCCAAATCGCACTGGTAAATTAAGTTTCTGAAATCTGGTTCAATTTTGGGAAATCTTCTAATTTGGGGAATTTATTTTGGAAATTTTCTTCATATTTGGGCAATATGAAAATTTTGTTCAATTTTTAGGAAATTTCCTTCCTTTTCTGAAAAAATTTTCTCTCAATTTCTGGAAAATTGTCTTTAATTTTGCCAAATTTTCTTATAAATTTTGACCAAATTTTCTTCAATGTTACCAATATTTTTTTCAATTCTATGTTATTAATTTCCCAATTTTATCTCCCTACTTGGAAAAAAGCATTTAACCGGGAAGGTGATATCCTCTTAGGGGGCAGCTTCCTCCTCCCATGCTTTTGTTTGAGACCCTTTAAAGAACCAACCTGGGATGCTAGAGCAGAAAGCTGTTCTTTAATTGCTCTTCCTCATAGGTCTTTTATTTAGTATCATTTAAAGGCAATGGTTGAACCAATGCCTTGTCGAACTAAATTTCCACTATCCCTATTCCACACTTTGACTTTTGCCTTAACATTTCCAGCTACCTCAAGAAAACATGGCAAGACTCCTGGAATCTTAAGACTATTAACAAACTTCACACTATCAATCCCAAAGTCAGAGCCAACCTCCACCCCCTCCCCTCCTCCTCTTACAGTACTTAATTGCAATCGTAGAGGCCGTTGTCATCACCCTCATACGTCTTGGTCACTCCTTTCTCTCCCTCTCCTACCTCCTATCAGGCTCTCTCAAACCTTTCTGCCTCGCCTGCATTACCGAACTTTGGTCAATCATATCCTCTTATCCCGTCCTTTATACTTCAACTTCTACCTCTCCCCCTCCACTTCTTTCTCTGACCTCTTTAACAAAAATCCCTCCAACATCATAACCTTCTGTAATAGCAACTTATTTCACTTGATCCTCACCCACTCTCCCCTTTCTTTAAATTTGTATTCTTTTTCCAATTTTCTTCTCGCTTTACCTCCCCTCTCTCCTTCGCACTACCTCTCTGTCCTAACTCTTGCACCATTATTTTTTAATACCCTCTTGGCACATTTGACTCTGACTGTCGCAGTGCCATTAAACATCAACAAACAAGCAACAAATGGATGAACCATTTGTGATGAGCCATTTAGGATGAACCATTTGGAATGAACCATTTGGGATGAACCATTTAGGGCGACCATTTGGAATGAACCATTTAGGATGAACCATTTGGGATGAACCATTTGTAATGAACCATTTGGGATGAACTATTTGGGATGATCTATTTGGGATGAACCATTTGGGATGGACCATTTGGGATGAGCCATTTAGGATGGACCATTTGGGATGAAACATTTGGGATAAGCCATTTAGGATGAACCATTTGGGATGAAACATTTAATATGAACCATTTGGGATGAACCATTTGGGATGAACCATTTAGAATGACCATTTGGGATGAACCATTTAGGATGAACCATTTGGGATGAACCATTTGGGATGAAACATTTAATATGAACCATTTGGGATGAACCATTTGGGATGAACCATTTAGAATGACCATTTGGGATGAACCATTAGGGATGAACCATTTGGGATGAACCATCTGGGATGAACCATTTGGGATGAGCCATTTGGGATGAGCCATTTAGGATGAACCATTAGGGATGAACCATTTGGGATGAACCATCTGGTATGAACCATTTGGGATGAGCCATTTAGGATGAACCATTTGGGATGAACCATTTAGGATGAACCATTTGGGATAAACCATTTAGGATGACCATTTGGGATGAACCATTTGAGATGAACCATTTGGGATGAACCCATGTGAGATGAACCATTTGTAATAAAGCATTTGTAATAACCCATTTGGGATAAACCATTTGGGATGAACCATTTGGGATGAACATTTGGGATGAACCATTTGGGATGAACCATTTGGGATGAACCATTTGGGATGAACCATTTGGGATAAACCATTTGGGATGAACCATTTGGGATGAACCATTTGGAATGAACCATTTGGGATAAACCATTTGGGATGAGCCATTTGGGATATATTTTTGTTTTTAATTTTGCATCTATTTGTAGAAATTTGCATTTATATTTCAGATAGTAAATAACCCTTAACAGTACTGGTCACTTTTTGTTCTTCAATCCTTGTAGGTTTCATCAGCTCCGCATATGGTCATGAGGAAGTCTGATCTTTACAAGGTGTTTGTTCATGTCTTAGACAGGATGAAGGAAAAGGTAATTGTATACCTATTCACTTCCTTGACCTAAGTTTGAGTTATTTACTTTATTTGGTTATTTGTGTTTGTTCTAAAGTTTTGGTAAAGGTGTTATCAAAATCGGGCAGAATTTATAATCTTATTGCACAACTCACTCTTTGCCATGGTCTGGATTTACTTACCAACAGTTGGGGGGAGTCAAAGGTGTGAGGGGGGGTGATCTAAAAATTATGCCTACGCATGCCACTCCTCAACCTGTCTCTTAGTGATGCCATTATTGGATTTGCATATAAAAATAGGGAGGTCTGTCTGTTGATACTGTACATCACAATTTTCTTTTAAATATGCATAATAACAACTGAAAATTTGAAACAGAAAATGTGAATTGCTTCTGATTTAATTGATTTTCATGTAAAGTTTTGCTATTTTTAAGGCTTTTACCAGATTTTGAGCAAAGTTGGTTGTACCTTTACATCTTTAAGATGTAATTTTTGCTGTATTGGCACTATGATTTTATTTCTTATTTTTGTGGTGGGGAGGGGGGGGGAGAGTTGGAAAAAATGGGAGCAAAGATTAGTACTAAATGTATACCTAATTTTTTTGCAGAAATTTCCCTCTCAAAATACTTGTTGAGAGGGGAGAATTTTTTTTGTAGAAATCCTACAATCTTGTGTCCTACTGCAAACTCTGCTTTTTTGTCAAAGTACATGAAAAGTTTGGATCCACAGAGCAAATTGGAAGATAAAGCAAGATGAGCACAAGTGGTGGCATGGTGATCGGTCACATGGTGGGTGAATGAGATGAGTACAAGTGGTGGCATGGTGATCGATCACGTGGTGGGTGAATGAGATGAGTACAAGTGGTGGCATGGTGATAACAAATAAATGAGATGAGTACAAGTGGTGGCATGGTGATCGATCACATGGTGGGTGAATGAGATGAGTACAAGTGGTGGCATGGTGATAACAAATAAATGAGATGAGTACAAGTGGTGGCATGGTGATCGATCACATGGTGGGTGAATGAGATGATTACAAGTTGGCATGGTGATAACAAATAAATGAGATGAGTACAAGTGGTGGCATGGTGATCACATAGTGCGTTAATGGGATGAGTACAAGTGGTGGCATGGTGATAACAAGTAAATGAGATGAGTACAAGTGGTGGCATGGTGATCACATAGTGCGTGAATGAGATGAGTACAAGTAGTGGCATGGTGATCACATAGTGCGTGAATGAGATGAGTACAAGTAGTGGCATGGTGATAACAAGTAAATGAGATGAGTACAAGTGGTGGCATGGTGATCACATGGTGGGTGAATGAGAGGAGTACAAGTGGTGGCATGGTGATAGCAAATAAATGAGATGAGCACAAGTGGTGGCATGGTGATCACATGGTGGGTGAATGAGCTGAGTACAAGTGCAAGTGGTGGCATGGCAATCATGGTGGGTGAATGAGTACAAGTGGCATGGTGATCACATGGTGGGTCTTGGCATGTAGATCACATGGTGGGTGAATGATGGTTTACTTCCTACTTTGAAGTGAAAGTAATATTCTTCTTTGTCATTTCTTTCAACAGGCAAGCCAACTTCACAAGAAAATGAAACTGAAGAGTATGCCAAACTACTTCAACTTGGTGTATAGGCATGTTGATCTGGGAACCATTATACATGTGAGAATAAATTAGGATACCACACTTCAACAGGTTTTGCGTATTCTTGTTTAGCTGGTTTTGATAATGTGATGAGGGCAGTGGGGTAACCAGGTCAAGACTGTAGGAGGACCTTTTGAAATTTTGGGATGGTTATCATACTTATTTTTTTCAATGTATATGCTTTTATGTGTTCATATTTTAATCTCTTATCATGATTTGGGGAAGGGGAAGGAATTTTTTTAAAGGAACCAGGTTCCATTAACCCAGATTGGCTAAGGGTATCACTTTTTCTTTAATATTGAAGTGGGTAATAACTTAATTTTGAGATTGGGAGTTGTAACTGTGTAACTGTTGTTGCTCATCAAATGAGCAAGATGGGGTAGAAAATCGCCACAGAGATCTGAATGCTCGGTCATACTTTTGTAGCCTAATTCAAAAGTGACAATGTAATATAATTGAAATCAACTTTTAAAGCCTCAGCTTCAGTGAAGCTAACACAATTTAAGTGGGCTACCTTTCCTCATGACCCATTAGAGAAACTATATTGTAAGTAACACCTGGCACCAGATCATAATTCTCATTTGGAAAGTAGGGGGTGGGGGGGAGACATGGCCACTTATATTTAAAAAGTAGCATGAGGAGGGGGGAACAAGAGGCTAATTTTCCCCAAAATGTACTGAATTTCAAAACTCCTGCTGAAAAGTGTGTGTGTGGGGGACATTCTCCCCTGTCCCTTGGGAAGTATGGCCCTGATTGCCACATGACAAGTATTTTGTAGAATTATTGAATATCTTATAGAGCAATGTATTAGACCAAAGATGTAGAAATTGGTTTCGATTGATTTTCGTCCCCTTTTTGGTTGACCAGAAAGTTGAAAAGAAGAAGTACAAGAATTTGGAAGAATTTGAAGCAGACGCACAAGAAATGGTTCACACATCAGCAGTGTACTACGGTTTGAACAGTGACAGGACGACGCTCAGCCAGCTTACACTCAAAGACTGCAGATATGATGTAAGTAAAGTTAAAACGATCAATTATTTCTTGACTCTTATGTTGCTACGATTTTATCATGTAATTTCTAAAGGTCTGTGAATATCTCGGGAAGGGATATATATATATATATATATATATATATATATGTATATATATATTTATATATATGTTTATATATATATATACATACATAGATATATATACATATATATACATACATACATACATACATACATACATACATACATATATATATGTGTGTGTGCTGCCAAAGCAGGTGCCTTTTTTGCATTATTTTCGTAGTGCAAGTGTCTTTTTTTCATCATTTTCGTAGTGCACTTCCTAAAAATATGCTGTTTTACTCTGTTATTTTTGTACTGCTGGTCCATTTTTACTTTAGTTGAATACTTACACTGCGGGTATCAAAATTGGCTTTATTCATACTGCAGGTATCAAAATTGGATAATTTCATACTGCAGGTACCAAAAAATATGTCATACTGCGGGCATGGTTTTCGGTTGGGCTGCACACCCTTACTATTTTTAGTATGAAGTGCCCCACCGGGATGAATAACCAGAAATACCGCACATTAATTTATTTTCTGTAATATCAAAACTTTGTTCTGCTCTCAGAAGAATCTGGGTTGTCCTCTTGCAGCAAAGCCCAGATGGCATTCACTATAAACTTCTCAAAAGTTTTACAGATCTTCTCTCATCCAATTATATCTGCCCTCCAAAGCCTTCCCCAATATTTGGAGGGAGGCTATCATTATTCCCATTCCAAAGCCCAACAAAGACAAAACCATTCTAACAACTATCGAATTATCGTCCCATCGCCCTTACTTCCTGCTCTGTAAGATCATGGAGTGCATGGTTAAACTATCTCCATATACTTATCATTTCTTGTTATCATCATGACATCCATAGATTTGCAGCATAAGGAATCTTTTTTACAAAGAGAGCAATAATGCATAATCTTTGACATGTTAAGTTACAAACAATGCTTCTGAAAGTTCCACATTCAATAGAAAACATAATAGAAAGTATTATATTTTCATGGGTAGCAGAAAACTTAAAAACAAAGAATCATTTAAGTAATCATACATACATTAAGCATTAAACATACATTTCATAATTTGTATTATGTAACATGATTATCTATTAAATGAATACCTAACTTGTGCACAAGTTGCTTCGTGTATTGTAGATAATTTATCATGTATCTGTTACACAGAAATACTGATAAAGCTACTTTAGTTTTGAGAGTGCATATTGCTAACAATCATATCATGCAAGACTTTTGAAATTTTGACACCAAAACATAAATTGTTACGCTTTTATATTGTTTAGATGATAGTCAAATCTTATTTATATATCTTTTCCTATTTCCTATCCCGCACTCAGATCTCTGTTTTTCCGCTTTCAGCTACCTCAGTAAGACCTGGCAAGACTCCTGGAATCTCAAGACCAGTAACAAACTTAAGACCATCAAACCCAAAGTCGGGACCAACATCCCCCTGCACAATTGCAACCGCAGGGAGGACGTTGTTATCACCCGCATCCGCCTCGGCCACACCTTTCTCACTCACTCTCACCTACTTTCCAGCTCCCCTGCTCCTCTCTGCTCTTCTTACAACACTGATCTCTCAATCAATCATATCCTCTTAACCTGTCCCTTATACCTGAGCTCCAGGTCACACCTCTCCCCCTCCATCTCAATTTCTGTTCTTTTTAAGAACAATCCTACCTTCAACTTCATCACCTTTCTCCGCAACAGCAATTTATTCCACCTGATCTAAACCTCCTTTTCCTTCTCTCCCTTACCTTCCTCACCTTCCTTTTAATTATCTTAACTTTTTTCCCTTATCCACCTTCTCTTCCTACTTTCCTCTATCCCACCTCTCTTTCCTCTCTGTCCTAACTCAAAGCACCTTGGCTTTTAACAAATTTGTATGACGAATTTGTTGGTAAATTTGACTCTGACTGTCGCGGTGCCGTTAAACATCAACAAACTAAACCAAACCATAGTTATTTATCAGTTGAATCTTCAAACAGTCATTTACCACATGGGAATTTTGTCATGTTGTCTTTGCAGTAATCATTATGTTGATTATATATGTATGGAATGTGTCTTTTGCTTGTAGGTATAAATAGCAAATTGAAATATCCACATTGGAATATAGATTAGATTTGTACTTTGTACAGCATTTGGTTTGAAGTGTAGAAAGTGGATATTATTGATAGAATTTAAACATCAATGTTTTAATTTAATATTTTATTCAACATTTTAACACTTGTGTGTAAACTTTTGACATCTCAGTGCTGTTCGTGTTATGCATGACCTTCAGTAGTTCATTGTTTACATTACCCCTGGGTGACCCCTGCGTGAACTTGACCTGCCTTGGCAAATGACAGGCATAAAATGTTTCAGTTTCACATTCTCTGATTTATTGTCATACAAGTAGTTTGACAGCTTTCATTTTGCATGTGTTGTAGATTGGCTGTTAGTAATAAACGTCATGATATGTATGCTTTTACTATATTAGCTATTTTTAAATCTTACACTGGCTTCCAGTCAAATTAAAAATCCAGCGTAAGGTACTTACCTTAGTGTAAAAGTGTGTAAATGACCAGGCACCAAATTACTTGAAGGATCTATTAATTGTTATACCTAATAGACGGAACACCAGGTCAACTACTTCATATAAAAAGATATTTGTACCATTTACCAAGCGTAACACTTTTGCTGTCGTTCTTTCAGTGTAATGGGACCGACATGGTGGAATGACCTACCAGATTATATTAAACTGGTAAATGTTTTTAAGCGTCATTTGAAAATTTACCTTTTTCAATCAGTTTCAGTGGTATCTCCTATTTTATTTGTTTTGTTTATTTCAGTCCCATTGCACTGGGAGAGCGGCTATCATTCTTGTTTTGTCATTGTAGTGATGTTTTATTTGTAAAACACCACTAAAGATTGCCAGATTGTAGTGTGCACTATATAAAAATATGGATTATGATTATTATGATTATGATTAGCTATGTTTAAAAGTTCTGAACAAGGAGGCTGTAGAAAGCTTGTATGAGGTGTACATATTTTTTATTTTTGTTCGCTTTTTTTGAGGATGGTGTGCGCATGTTCAGCAAAATGCCTAAGGTTTCTCCTTCTAGGGGAAGCCTGACAAATCTAAAAAAGTCTCAGCTGCAGGTTTGTCATTTATATTCCAAACTCCATGATTTTCACCGAAAAATACTGAAATTTCTTATTGTACTCTGTAGAAAGGGACATTGCAAGTCAAGTAAACCTTGACATTTTTACTGTTTCAACCGGTTCAAAAGTATAAAGATACCCAAAAAGTATTATTTTTTAGGTCCACATGTCTCTGAAAGTATTTATCTTTTAAAACATTAACAAAATTCATATTGAGGCTTATGAAGGAATGACACTTCCTTTATAATAATAATGATAATATTTATATAGCGCAAGATCAACAAAGCTGCTCAAAGCGCCTAACAAAGATATGAATAAACATATAAAAATTGGAAAATAATATAAGGTAAATATGCCTAAAATTAAAAACGATTAAAAGCATAAACGATATCAACAAGGCAAACAAGAACATACTGTAAGATGACACTATAAAATGTATAGGTAATGACATCAACTATAAAATGGATGACTAAAATGCATAAAAAAGCACAAATCAATTACAATGTAAAAGCAAGCCTAAAATAGTATGTTTGTATAAATGCTACAGTACCGCCCACATTAAATTGGCCGTCGCATCGTGAAGCGTGATAAAATATCACGTTCCAACTATAACAACGTTTCCATTACACCTATTGCAAATGCTTAACGTAATATCGGCCGTCGCATCACGTTCATTTTATCGTTATGGTGTGCATAGGCATCTAAATGGCACGATTCTGTTTTCGTTTTAGCGTGAATTACGTAGCAGAACGAACGATCGTTCTATCGGGATTTTGGAAGAATTGGGGAAGGCTTTTGCAGTTAGAAAAATCTAGAATTGTAGGAGAATTTTCCGATAATTGTCGGCTTCCGATAATTGTCGACCGCGATGTAATCATAAATAGACACTGACCAAAAAATTTCGCGGAATAAGCACTAGGCCTATATACACATACTCTCGGAGCTGTATGCCACTAGTGTTCTAGTATCAGTGTAGGCCTAACGTTAGTAATAGTATTATACTTAGTTAAGTTAGTGTGCAGTCAGTGACGAGTATGTCCAAAATAGGACACTGCATTGACTGCAACTTGTTAATTCGTGTCTTTACGGGCAAGATAAGATCAACATACGACATATGATAACCCTTAGATTAATATTGTATGCAATCATTATCTCATTTAAATATTTAATTAACAAAGAAATAAATAGACAAATCGCAAGTTTAAGTTATCTTTGGGGAGGAGAGTTAAGAAATGAGTAGGCCTACCGACATTTTTAATGTACATCCTTGTTCTTTTCCTATACAATTCTTTATATATTGGCATTAAAAGGTTACCTTGAATTTGAAAGGAAATACAACAAATTTGCCTTCGAAAAAAAGGGAAATTCGACCAAACAGTTTCAACCCACCCTACGGTCCTTACCTCTGACTTCCTCCCAAGTAAAATACAACTTCTACCCAATAGAGTGGGGAACCGCAAGCAAATTAAAACATTTTTTCAAGTTGGTGTCACCTTTATTACAAAAGATTAAACCTAATCTGATTGGGAACCTATGAAATGTTTTGTGATATAATCAGGCCCGTAGCCAGCAGGCTTTCTTTTCGACGGAAGGGGGAGGGGGACTTTGGCAAATTTTCCATATACATATTTTTCGTTTGATTATTCACAAACGCAATGTGAGTTTGATTCATCATATCGAAGTATTATTAGGGCCTACATTAATAGTATGTGAACATCCAAATTTAGTGTTTTCCTTTACAATGTGCAGATTATTTTTAGTCGCTAGTGCAATATTGCTTGTACCTTTTTCTTTTTCTGTTATTTTTAATTCCAACATTTTGTAACCTACATTTGTATGTAATTTCAATCTCGGTGAAATAGATACATGTATAACCAACAATTTTAAGCAAACATTTTCGCCATATAATTGATCCATGGAATATGTTGAAAGCATGTCAAGTTAAAAAAGGTTAGCCAAACTGTTTTCCAACTTCAAAAAACGCAATTCCGTAGACGAGACAGAAAAAGCTGCGCAATGTTTATTGCAGCGAACGGCAACTTGTTAGGACTTTAAAATGACGGGAAAATATGTACAAATCGACTTGAAAAAAGTATGAGAGAATACACAACGAAATTAACAACACCAACTTACTTAGATATTTATATTCCGAATATTAAAGTCCTGGTCCAAAAAAATGTTTAAAACTTTTATCAAAACAAGTTTCCAAAGATAAAGACATTTTTTTTTTTTTTAACTTCTCCATCATAGAAAATAAAACAAAAAAATATAAAAGCTGTAAAACTGCAAACAAACGCTATTTCCTTGTTTTAAAAACGTATGCTTTACTTCCATCTTTGCACATAACAAAAACTGGAAAAAAACTTCCATAAACCAGTGGTACATTCCTTCCAAGCAGGGAGCTGTCGCCCCACTTAATAGCCGCCAAGCTAATGTATAGCAAATTATTACCACACATCGCATCAGTATAAATTCTACATTTTTTTCAAAATTATTAGAACTGTCAGAAAAACAACAAAATATCTTGTTCAAAGTTATGCCGCCCGCGTTCCCCTTCACATGTCTGGGTGGTTTATAACCTGGCGACAGGTTTCCTCGAACTCCTCGGCCACGCGGCGCTAAATTGTTGACAGACATATTGCATGCATGACACTTTTATGTAAACATTCAAAATGGAGGAAAGCCGTAACGTATTATAAATTAAGACAACAATACCAAAACCGGGAGGGAGAGTAAACATCTAACATTTTGTGAAGTGAGAAATATGAGGAAATTCACTGAGCACGGGAGAGGGATGATGGAAGCATCGCCTTATCTTCATTCAGGAAAACAAATCATGAAAATGGGGAGGGGAAAGAACAATATCATATACCAAGTATGTTTTCACAGTAAAACGAATTCTCCCATCTCAAATTCAATGTTTGGTGATCAAATTTGCCGTTTGAAACCTGAAACGAGGAGATCTTAACAAAGAACCATGGCACTGCCGCCCCCACCCCGCCTCTGTCCACCCCTTCCTATTCGTAATACTTCCATTTTTTGAGGAGAAATTGGGGAGGGGACGATACGATCTACAAAATTATATTCATAAAAGAGAATGCCCCCACCCCAAATTCAATAGTTCAACGATCCCAGTTTGTCGCTTCAACTTGCAAACGAGCTAGGAGATCATAACAAAGATCCACTTTCCCGCCGCCCTCGCCATCCCCGCACCCTTGCTGTCTTAATACTTTAATTTTTTTGGAGAAATTGAAGAAAACTGGAGGGGACGAGATAATCTACCAAATTACGGTATGTTTTCATAAAGGAGAATGCCCCCACCCTAAATTTGATAGCCTGATAATATTAAATTAAACATGTATAAGAAGGAATCACTCTGGAGTACCACTAATAATCGCTATTAACCGCTGTGTTCCCCGGTCCCTTACCCATAACCACCAAACTCAAGTTTATGTCAGACTTCAAATATTTGGAACACAACATGAAAATCGGGAGGGGGCATATACCTTTGTAAGTATTTCCCTTTAAATGTGCCAATCTTAATTAATTGGACCGCGCTAGGCCAAAGTCCAGACGCAGCTGGCGTCAATTTGTAAACAAATCTGTCAAATGTGCTGGGAATGGGGCAGCGGCATTATTTATGATTCTTTAGAAGTTTGCCGTGTTTTTGCAGTATGTGTTTCATACAGATTAATTTTAATGGTGTTTATTGTTCGTAAGTTTCGGGTAAGAATTAGAATATATCTGTTGAAAGAAAGACATTTTCGCACGGATCTAATTTACAAAGAAAAAAATTTGCACCTAGGCTTATCAAATAGTGGGAGCATATGTGTGTTTCTGTTTACTTACGTCGCTGATTTCGAAAAGATTTTGATGCATTCTTTTCAACATGGAGGTCTACACTGAGCAAAGAGTGCTTAGTTCAGAATTGTATTTGTTCTTATTTTATTATTCTTTTCTTTCGCGTTTTACTGTTACTGTATATGGAACTACATATTAAAAAGTTTTTGACAACGTTTCTTAATATTTTGTTGGAAATATTTCACGAGTTAAAATTTTACTCGACTATTTGGAATACTATATATTTCGGAATAAAACATGGAAATCTCAGTAAGATAAACTTGTTTATTTTTATTGCGCCGATCCTTTGAATTTCGCTTATCATTTTAGTTTTAATTTATATTTTTTCATTCAATTTTCATTTCATGATTTATAGAAAAAATGGCTGTGCCATGATAGTGCAGACACACGTTGCGTTGCCACGGTTCCTTACTTTTCAGGTTGTAATTTTTTGTTGAACTTATTGAAAATAAATAATGATCGTAAATCTCTGTGGTACACTCTGCATTGTCGTTACCAATTTATTGTGGGCTGATATGTGTCCTTTGAAAAGACACGGGAAATGAAATACTTAATTTTGCCCAAAACGGCAAATTTGCATCAGTTTAAACTTATCTGAACTAAAGAAATGTGCATGTTGTACGTGTGCAGCGTTAAATATTACACACAGTACCGGGCGGCATTACCGGGCGCTTTTACGGCGCAATTGTCAAACTGCTCGATCGGTCACTACTTGAATGTTGGAAAATGGACTCGTACTGTAAGTAAACAATAAGACGAAGAGAAGAAATATCCTTTTGATTCATGATCTGCCACTTAGGAAATGCGATCAAGAAGAATGAAAACAAAATCGTGCAAAAAAAAAAAAACTCATTGAAGACGATATAAAACCAATTAAATATAACATGCTAAACAGTAAATAAAGAAGAAAGAAAGCAATAATACAAGGATAAACTATACTTATCTCCCTAAAAAGAAAGGAACAAGAGAGAAAACATTAGATTTTCATGGAACAAAAAATAGACAATCATGACCCAAATTGTATCAAAAAAACTTTACACCATTTTCGCTGTAGGCTATTCTTTAGAAATTTTTTTTATTATGGGGTGGGGGAGGGGGACGCATCCGATTTCATGGCTATCATGATTGGTACACTTCAGGCCAGGGTACGTGTAGCCAGACACTGTTTAGCATTATTTAAATTGCTTCAGTGACAGCTGAGAATAAATATGCTTCTAACAAAAGTTATAAGCCGTTTTGTATAAATTTTAATGTGCAACTCTATGGTTGTTGCCATCTTGTTTTGGTCAATTACCGATGATATGCGAAGGCAAAGGTCTATTTGACTGCAGCATATTGTGAAAAATACATTTGATAATACATAATATGGCGTCAATATTTCAACACAATTTTAAGCCTAAGCTAGTATTTTTACATGTAAGCATATACGTGGGGCCCTAGTAGTACCGTTAGGCAAATAATACTAAGATTGTCCAGCAAACCTCCAGACAATATCGATTCCTAAACTTTGTCTCGCACAATATGAACTCACTGACGCAGGAATTTACGTTATTACGACCTACCAAAAAAGCGTGAAAATAAAAAAACCGGAGCCGAATTTAAGTTACGAATCTGGACGCACTCAGGTTGAAATTACGTATTACCTTTATGCAGCTAGAATGTACGATATCGTCGGTGCGTGATATCACGATATATCGTTCAATCGTGATTCACCGTTGTATAGTTAAAACGTTAGCAAGTGTTCAGGATTTCGATATGGAATGTTATCGTGATCACGATACACGATGCGACGGCCAATTTAATGTGGGCGGTACTGTATTACACTCCTTTTTTTTTCTTTTTCATCTTACAAAATATTTTTGTTCTTTTTTGTTCGTAGCTGGCTGAAGTACGGTTGTGCAAAGACTGTTACCTTTCATCAAATAATCGCAGGTCGGATAAAGATTGGTTTTGTAAACCTTGTGTAAGTATGTTCAGTTATTTTTGTTATCTCCATATTCATATATTTGATATTATTCCAGATTGGATATTTGCATTCAGTAAGGGAGGTTCATGGCATCAGCGGCAGAACTAAGTAAAATTGGGGGCGGAGCTGAAATGGCTAGTGATTTTTGCTGAAGCCAACTTAGACCTAAAGTGGCGAGCATATAGCACAAAGTCTAACAGGCTTGGTAATACTACCATATTAAATCAAATTTTAGACCTTTTAGAACAATTTTTCATATTTTTTAAATCAAATTTTATCCCAAAATGATAAATTACATTAAGGCTGTGTCTTCCACATACTGTCATGGCATAACAAACTCTTATCACAAGTATATATAATACAACAAATGTATTACTACTGATTTAGCCATAATCCGGAAACTAAATCATTTTTCTAAAAAATTGAACCCTGTTTTAGTATTAAACTATTTTGTATTCATTATTTATTCTATATTGATAGCATCCACCTCATGAGCTGGCATGGGTGCATATGAGGGGCTTTGGTTTTTGGCCTGCCAAAGTTTTGGCACGAAAAGAAGGAAGAGCAGACGTCCGGTTCTTTGGCAAGAGGCATGAGAGGTAAGCATTTGTACATAAGTTGGGGGAGGGGGCAGGGGAATACTCTCTGAATGGCAATTTGCCCACCCAAGTGGAATATTTTTGGCGCACTTTCATAAACATGTACTGGCAAAGCTATTCTCAGGCAAGTGTGATTAACATTTCATTTTTGGGACAATTTGCATTTACATCCCCAACAAAATTAAGCTCTTATGCCTGTGGAGGTAAGCATCTTAAGAAGGACTTTCATTCGTTAATTTTCATTAATCTTCTAATTAGTTGGTCATATGCTCTTCCTCCAAGAATTTTGGGAGAGCAGTTCAAGAAAAATACAATAGATTTCTCAAAGAGATATGGAAAGATCTGGACACCCAATAATCTGCAAAATGGTTTCGTTTAATAATTTGTACAGGAATTTGTACTGTTTTCACTGGTTTTGATGGTTTATGAACAAAAATGGGCTATTGTTGCCTCAACGATGTCCAGCATTTTTAGCTGATATTTAAAAGCCTTTTCAATACCAAGTTGAGATGTTGGTGTCTTCCTCAACTTTATGATAAACTGAATTAATAGAGCTAGTGCATGTTTGTTATTTCACAAAGGGCACTCGTCACAGTAGAGGATGTGAGGGATATCGACACTGACCCGTCCACTTTGCGAATCAAAGTCACCAAAGGGTGGCGCACTGCCAGATTAGAGATGCAGAGACATCGAGAGATGGTGGAGGCGGGAGGCGGGGAGATGGAGGAGGAAGAAGAGGAAGAGAAAGAGAAACCAAAAACGAAGCATGGGAAGGGTACCAGGAGGACGATCAGCGAGGTGGAAAGCGAGGCTGAGGAATTTGTGAGGAGGTCAAACACGGATGCGGGACAGGTATATTATTAGTAATAGACATTTCAATCCGAATTCAGCCGAACATGACTTCTTCAGTATTTCAACCAATTAACTGCTGGGGTAATTTTCCCTGTGTTACCAACCAATCAGCTGCAGTGGCTAGAGGGAAAGTTATATGCAACAATGTGCATGCATATTACCTTCATGTATAACATATGATTAGCATTTGAAAGTATATATGTCATGCATGGTTCCATTACCATGCATGAATTGTGCAGATGGCCAAAAATCTTTCAATATTTGATTGGTCCATAAGATGCCCAAGTATACCATTGGTCTATTATAGGCTCATGAATTTCGGCCATGTGACATTATTTTGATTTGAAAAGGTGTATTGTAATGATGAATAATAAATTTGATCTTGGGTAGGGTCATTCCGAAGCCTTGAAGAATGTAACCTACTGCTTCTTCATCTGGGGCTCAGCAGAGATGTCATTAATTACTCCACCCACAAAGCATAGTCCTGGGGACTAACTGTTTTGATTTGTGTTGATGTTTGGCTTCTTATAATGCACTTTGTGAGGGTTGTGCCTTGGAAAGCACTATATAAGAATCCAAACATTAGTTATTGTTTTTAGTTTCTCTATGTCAGGGACTGAAAAAGGGGGGGAAGCCCCCCCACTTCAAAAACAAACTAATATCCTGAGAGGATTTCACCTTCCTAGTTGGAAGACAAAATTTGGAAATAATTAACATAAAATTGAAACAATTGGTAAAATTAAAGAATAATTTGTTAAAATTATTTGAAATTTTGGTCAAATTTGTCAACAAATTTCCCGAAAATCAAAATAAAAGAAAATTGCCTAAAGATCAAGGAAATTTCTCAGAAATTGAAGACAAATATCAAAAATGAACGAAATTCCACTAAAAATGACAAACAGTTCCCCAAAATTTCAAGCTAAGTGCCTGAAAATAAACGAATTTCCCTGAAATCGAAGAAAATTTTCCTACATTGGTAAGATCAGAAAATTGTAATAGATTTCCTGGTAATTTTATTTGAAGTGTTAACAAATTTCCTAGTAAATGAAGGAAATGTCCTGAAAACTGCCCAAAATAGCAACATTTCCCTGAAATTGACAAACAATTTACTAAAATTTAAGGAAACTGCCTGAAAAGTGAAGGAGATTATCTGATTAGTAGCAACATTAGTTTGTCAGGTGACCCTTCCTACATCCCTGCCTAATACACTATATATGCACCAATATGGTTGGGAGTTAGTGTACAGGATTTAATATGAATGTGATGGCACCTTTTATTTTCATCATTTACTTCTTCAGCCCCCTTCACCCCTCCCCATATACTTTAAAACTTGCTCTGTGGTCCCTGTATAAGCTGCTGAAAGCATGTATAAGTTATAAAGAAATAACAATATTCTCCAATTGTCTAAATTATGAAATATGGTATGGTGGTGATATATGAAAGGCGGTCATGCATAATGCTGAGTCGATGAATGCATTGTAATAAGGTGATTTGCATAACAATAGATTTTGAAACAAATACTTGCAAGTACACCAACAGTTTTAAATAGTGTCTCTGTGTAAGGTCTTTGCTGTATTTTTCTTCACTTTGCAGGTGAACAGCATCTCAACGAGCGGAGGGAATTCAACTGACATGCCTCCAACAAAGAAGGTAAGATCGTTTATAATCAGCTTGCCACAGTATGTTGTCACTATTTACCATGTGCACATTAAACAAATGTTAGACACCAGAGGCATAGAAAGTGGGGGCAAGAGGGAAAATCCCCCCCTCCCTTCCTCACCTTTGGGAGATTTTTACCTTCCCGATAGCTTATTCAAAATTTTAGTAAAATATGACATTTCTAAACATTTACTAGAAATTGCCTGAAAATTAAGACAATTTTCCTGTAAATAAAGGCAATTTTCCCGGGCAAGAACCTGATCTTTGAATAAACCTACCTCCTCCACCACCTCCTGTATGCTCAAAGTCACACCCCCAAGCTCCTTTCGTACCTCCCTCCCCCCTCATCATTGGAGGAGAAGGTACAGGAGGAGGTGGGATTATTAAAAGATCAGGTTCTTGCACCCCCTCCCCCTCTTCCTGAGAGATGACCCTTCCTTTACCCCTGTTAAATATGCTTAATATTTATTAATTAAAGCATTTCTGCAAAGTAGCTTAGAATTAATAGGGTAAATGGATATTACATGAGATATGGATATATGAGTAGAAAATTGCTCTTTACCAATAACTTGATGCAACAGTTAAACAGCAAAGTCTGAGAAGAACTGTCTGAAAGTTACACAGCTGTTTCGTTTTCTGACTTCCAAATTCATTGGATTTTTCTATGTCTGGAAGATTGTGATTGAGAATCGGAAAAATGGTTAATTCTTCACAACAATCTTAAGATTTGTTTTTCACATATTAAGATTGATCAGGATATCTAGACTAGCTACATTTTTTGGGAAGCGTGGTTAAGATTAGAAAAATACTTGGCCAAAAATTCTGGTTCTGAAAATAATCCTTAACAAACAAACTGAAATTATCACCAAACCAGGACTGTAATTCCTGGGGGGAAAGGGGGACATGTCCTCCCCCCCACTTTTCAACAGAATTCTAAAAAATTCAGTACATTTTACATTTTGGCAGCCCCACTTTTTGGGATAAGAGACCATGTCCTTATCCCCCACCCCTACTCTCCAGATAAGAATTATGCCCCTGCACAAAACAAAGAATTTACATCAGGAAAAAGAGAAGTAGCCAATCTCTATGCATATTTGAAATATGAATTTATGTCAGCAAATTGTAAAAAAGTATTCTTTTTTGATAGAAAGTAGCTAATAAAGAAAGTGTTTGTAGAACTAAAATCAAGAAATTCCTTTTTTTTTGCAGAAAAAATCATCACATCGGAAATCAGGGGAAAAATCAAGGTCTGTCTTTCAACATTCCACACCAAATGACCTGGAGAATATAAGCCAGGATTTATCAATGCTAACCGATCCATTCATGGATGCCACCGATGAAACCGCAGACAAAATTGAGATAACTGTAACTTTAGAGGAACCTAAGCTTCCGCTGGAAGAAAGTTCTGATGATGCGTTGTTAGAGGCAAAATCAGAAATAGCTTCAGATGATGAGGGGGAGGGGGAAGTACCAAAGGAACCTGGGGTGTGTGACTGTGAAGACAAGTACGAGGTCATGTTGGCAGAGTACAAAGCCGAACAGGAGGAGACGATGAAGAATAGATTGGAGGAGAGGGTACAGGAGGCGGTGGAGGAGGTGGGTTTATTAAAAGATCAGGTTGAGGCAACATCAGATAGGCTGCTTAACAATCTATTCAAGTTATGAAAAGGCAGTAATGCCGTTCAAATTCATTTAAAGATCCACGGACAGGCATCAGCAATTTGAACTTAATTGGAGGAATAGAAATAATGTTTCATCAACATCGGTTTCAACTTGACTGCATTTTGAATCTTAAGGCATTATTTTGATAGATTATGCAAAATTTAATTTGTGACATCACAGTGAATTTCCGTATGTTAATTTTTTGGTTTTCAAATCTTTTACAAACATTCTTTGAATAGTAGCAGTTGAATGATAAGTTTGCCTTTGAGACGTAACTTATCTGCTTTAAAATGACTTGTCGAAATCTAAATTCGTAACAGTTATATCTTAACCCCGCTGTCTTTACAATGTTTAATGGATATTTGTGAATATTAAGTAGATTATTTCATACCGACTGGATAATCCTTGGGACCGATTCCTGCATTTTCGTAAAGTTTACAAGTTTACTCAAATCAAATTAACACTTTTAAAATTATTTTTAGATAAAAATCATAGATAATTACATTCATTTCCACATTTGACTTCTTTCTGATTAAATGCCAGTATTTTTTTTAAATATAGTTTTTGTCATTTTTTGTGAAGGCTCAGAAATCATGGGAAGAAGCAAAGTCCTCGATTGAGAGTACATCCTCCACGACAATAGATGAAGCCGTGGCTGCAGCCAGAGAAAAACTAAGAAATGAACTGCAAGAGCAACATCAAAAGAAGATGGAAGAACTCAAGGAGAAACACAGAGAGGAAATCTCATCCACGAAGAAAAAACAATGGGTAAGTGCTTAACAGCATTGATAGCTTGCCATAGGGGCAAGGGGTGTTTCCCCCCCCCTTCCCCCACCGCCCTAAAGATTGCTAATCATTTTTTTGTAATAAAGAATATGAGCATGCAGGAATTGTATATCGATGTTCATCCCCCACCCTAAAGATTTGCTTATCTTTTTTTTTTTTTTTTTTTTTGTAATAAAGAATTTGAGCATGCATGAATTGTATGGCTGATGTTCATCCCCTCCCTCCCTCCACCTGGGAATCATATTTCCCCCTTATTTTCCCCTTACTCTAGATTACAAGTGTTATTTTAAGAAACCTTTGGGAAAGGGGGCTTTTGGCTTTTTCACAAATTTATCTTCATTTTCACTATAATAAGTTTATGTTATATAAAAGCTAAGACTTTGAACTTTACGTTGGTTTGCATAATTCTCTGGTGAATTATGCAAATGTATGCAAATGAGGTCATTAATTAAGATAATTAGATGTCCTAAAACTGCTATCTTTGTGATATTCTGCTTTCTTGTGGCTAATTAGAAAAAAAATGTTGATAGAATTTATGAATTGTTAAAAGAAGGACCTTTCATTGTATAGTACTCTTGATTTTTTTGGAACAAGAAAATAATTCATACGTCAATTTTAATTTTTTTTGACCTTTTTGACCTAAAAATTGACCTGATTTTGCCAATGATCTATCTGATAGGATTTTGCACTATACTTTCCTATAAACATGCATTGTTCCTTTCTATGATGCACAAAACTAATATAATTTAAAAAAGAAATGTTTACACCAATATTTCAATAAAAATGTTATGCAAATGATTTGCAAATTTGCTAATTTACCTCATTTATTATGCACAGGCTTGAAATTTTCAGTTTATGAGCCAATTTTAGCCATTGGAAGCTTTGAAGATACTTATATTTATTCAGGATATACTGAAAGTCTTGTAGAAGCTTACTTTTGTTGATTCCTGTAGGAAATACAGGGGTTGGGGGTGGGAGTCCTGGCTTATTTTTATTGGAAGGGGCACCCAGGGGAAATGCCACCCCCAAAAAAAGAATATAACAAAATAATAATAATAATAACATTTTTTTTTTTTTAAATATCGCCCTCTTCCAAGATCCAAATTGCTTCAAAGAAAATAATTTCCCCCTACATGGGACAGCTTGGCCTCACCATTGGTCTCTTGCCCCAACATGCGTCTCTTTCTAACAACATGGGACTCTTTCCCCTTAAAATTGTAATCCTACTTCACTGCACCACAACCTCACAACATGGAATTGAGAATTCATGAAATAGGTATATTGGCACTGTTGCACTACAGATTAAAGATTGATCTGTAAAGTTTCATCCAAAATTACTATAATAAAGACAATTCATGTTAATCATGTTGGATTTTTGTGACCTATTTACTTGTTTATAATCCTTACAAGTAAATAATCCCAGCTAAATTACACTGTTTTTGCTTAATTTTGAACGGATCAGAACTAACATTAGCTATTCCTAACGTTAAGCCTAACGCGTAACGTTAGTATAAGCATGAAGTTTGAAAAATACACTCGCGATTTTAGAAATTTGAAAAAATCATTTCACCTGGTTCTGATAATATTTAGGCCTCTTCTGGCTTGGGTCCAGGTACTACAAGATCACTGGCGATAGCCTTCTGACATTTCATAATCCTCAGTTTCACTTTTAAACAAGATTCGGGATACACATTCTTCTGTCGTCTCAACGTAAATGTCAAAAAAATCTAAAAATAACTCGAGTGACGTAGCTATAAAATGTTTTAGCAACTATCGAGGGGGTATGTCTTTTATTTCAGCAATCCATGTGAAAGCATGTTGTTTTCGCTACAGAATGGTCTCTGAAACTTTTCATTACGATATAGGGGTGGATCACATGATTTTTTTAACAAAAAGGGTACAAAAATTACCAAAAATCACAACATTTTACATATTTTACAAATAATTTAAAAATAATGACTAGGTATGAGCAAAATGTGATTAGATTTGGACAAAATGACTTGTCTACATATTAAAAAAAAAATATATATATATATATCTAAATTGATTTTCTAAGTTTTGTAAATTTTTGAAAAATATGCATTTTTTTAAATGTTTGGACAAAATTTGCCGAAAAAAAGTGAGTATAGACCCCCAAACAAAATACAATTTTATGAAAGATTTTTCCGAAATCTTTGCAATGAAACTATTTGCACCCCTATAGAATTTTGGTAAGGTCCCGATTTTATTTTGGGAAAAAGATAGTGTCAAAACGGCGATATTATCGCCCCGTGGTAGATTACGGGTTAAAATATCGTGCAGCCACCTACTGTATGCTCGTCAGTTTTAATTGTAACTGATGTCTGCCTGAAAGAATTAGCAACATCTAGAGGCGATGGTTTGCAAGTCATGGTACATATGACTATTCCAGTAAAGGTGCTGTTAAGCCTAAACAACCAACTCAAACCTTTACGGTGTGCAAAAAGTGAGGGCATATATGTCCATTAAAGATGTATGGAGAGGTAGCAACAATAGATGTTTAACACCCTCTTGGCACAATTGACTCCGACTGTCGCAGTGCCACTAAACATCAACAAAAACAACAAAGATTTCATCAAAATCATTTAAAAATGAACATTTTACAGCATGTCAATTTTAGAGCCTTATTAGAATTATGCAAATTTTATTGTAATTTTGTAAAATATCACAACAAGAAGACCTATGAAGTTCATTATGTTCACCTATTGTTTTTCAATTCTTCAATACCATTTTATGAATAGGAGCAGTTGTTTATGACCAAGTGATTTTGAATTTCCATTATGCCCTCCATCAAAATTTAGCAGCAGAAAAAAAGTGGAATGATTTTCAGTGACTGATATTTAGGGCAGATTTTGAGCTGTCCTCTCTTTAGTACATCAAAACTTTTGCATTTCTTCAAAATTCTTTAAACGTTGATAAGCCGTAACTCAGACACTACAGGTGCTACTGCCATGATATAAAGACTATTTGTTTAGACTGTTAAGCTCTTTCTATAAAGTCCTGTCCATATACCTTTTAAGTTCAGTTTGCTATAATAGCGAGATGAAAATAGATCAAAAGTAGAAAGAAATGAAATCATTGAAGAATCAACAAATCCATCATTATTTTGTTTTCTTCCCATAGTGCATCAACTGTGAGCAAGAAGCCATGTACCATTGCTGCTGGAACACGTCCTACTGCAGCATTAGCTGCCAACAGATGCACTGGCACAAGGAACACAAACGTCTCTGCAGGCGGCGGCGCTGAAACAGAGATGCATCGTGGGTAATCTAATAGAGGTTGTCTTCGATAATAGCGGCCACTTTAGATCATAGCTCCAGATTCATTGTTTCCGTAGGTCACCAGTTTTGCATTCTGATGAATTTGTTCTGATGCGATGCTGTAGGTGAAGGATGCTGATTCCGGATCTGTTCATTTTAGATATATGTATATCTATATGTATATGTATATATATATGTATGTATATATATCTATGTATGTATATATATCTATGTATATATATATATATATATATATATATATATATATATCTATGTATGTATATATATCTATGTATATATATATATATATATATATATATATATATATATCTATGTATGTATATATATCTATGTATATATATATATATATATATATATATATATATATATGTATATATATATATATATATATATATATATATATATATATATGTGTATGTATATATATCTATATATATATATATCTATATGTATATATATATATATATATATATATATATATATATATATATATATATATATATATATATATATATATATATATATACATTCATATATATAATATCTATGAATAGCTTTTTAAAAGTTCTAATGTGGATGCTGTGTCTTGATCGATAGTTACATATCGTGCTGCAATTTAGTGCCTGACTGATGACTTGTATGAAATAGTAAATGTTGGTGCTTCATGTCACGATATAAGTGTGGTCAAGCTCACATATGTACGATATAGACCTTCTCCAATCACTTTTAGTCAAAAGACCTTCTCCAATCACTTTTAGCCAAATGTGATTACTACAAAATTTGACCAATCAATTGCCTGAGTGAATTTTCCCTTTGTTGCCCAACCAATCAGCTGCAGGAAAAATTGTAAGTAACAATGCTTGTGAATATTACCTTCCATGAATAACGCATGTATGAGTAGAAAGTTTAAAAGCATTTTTATCTTCGCTTGGTTCCATACCATGTATAAATTGTGCAGACGATGGATCATATTGTTAGATAATTTCTTCTCAATTATGCATGTCTGTTCATCCTCTATTATACAATGTATATGCATATGTATTTTATTTATATTTTTTCACCAAAAACAAAATGGCATTTCACTCTTTTGCACAATATTTCAATAAATGCAGGTGGACTTGTTTATAAGGAGAAAGACAACTGAAATATTGAAAAGTTCACTTGTATACATTTTACAATTTTAATTGAACCTTATGGATGATTTTTTTCTTCATTTCTTGTCTTTGAGACAATTTTATTTTTGTATTGATATCAATCACATATGGTCATCATGCTGCCAGGAGATGGGGGGAGGGGGTATAAAATGGGGTGGGGGTATTGTTTACTACTTATTTATGAGACACCACAGTATTTTGAATGAAAGTCTAGCAAAAAGGGCTTGCACACCAAATACTGCCTGTGCCTATGCTGCTTACATACTGAGAAACACCATCAATCAATTTGTATGATAAGTGCAGATTTTTATTTGGAGTAATAATCCAAAGGTGTGATGAGAATTCTACTTCAGTAACGTAGCCAGGTTGCGAGTTTTTGTGTGTGTAAGGGGAGAGGGGGAGCAACTGAAAATTTTGGGGGTGGGCCCTTTTCATAGTGCAAGCTTAACCATTTATACAACTCCACAACATGCTTTGTTCTGCTTGGTGGTGACTGTGTTTGTTGTGCTTTACACAATTAAAGTTTATTGTTAAAGGTCATATAATGACTTGAAAGTTAGACTGTTATGATGTAGTTTGTAATTTTTCGAAGTAACGATTCAAGGATATTATGAGAATCCTTAAAGGTTATGACCTTGTGCTTGTCATAGTAATAATCATAGCTTGGGGTCAGATGTCATATGATTAGTGAAAAGATTGTCATCTCAAATAAATATTGTAATTAAACAGTTATGTGTGGTGCAGATTTTTACCAAATTGCTGATTTGGATATTGATGGGCATATTTTGAAAAGAGAATGAGTTGTATATCTTTACTAGCCTTACTGCTTTTAATTAAAGTTCACAGCATTTGACTGCAGATGAAGTTTATACATGGTTTTACTTGTGGTTGTTGCCTTAAGTGCTAGAATTTAAGATAAGAACTTACAACTGGATCCTCTCCATTAAAATTTTGAGTTGCAAATGTAAAATGTGTGAATTATTTCGTGTAAGTAATCATGTTCCTGCTTTGTTGAAAAATAATTATTATTCTTGCAGAAACATGTTCAAGTATAATAGCCTGGAAAGGTCATTGAAAGTATTTTTTATGCTGCACTATGAAAGGTTCAGTTGATTTATTTTGTTCGATTTGATTGGCCAAATTACCAGCTCGCTTAAAACAACCATCTTGTGGTTCCTCCTAGTAACAAAACGATCATGACCTGTGAAAGATCAGTTCTCATCTCAAATATATCTGTGAGAATGATTTTGTAAATTTGGTAATAGAATTCTAGGCAAATTATTTTTAAACCATATGTATATAACTTTTGGATCCATAGTATGTATAATATATGTGGAGTGAGGTATGTAATATACAGTAATAGCCATTCAATTTAAATCTATCATTCTTCGAGTTGTTAGGAGTAAACAGCTTCTATTTTCAAAATGGATTTCTATTGTCAAAATAGACTGAAATAAAGCATTCACATTGCCAGTATACTCCTTTTTTGGTAGTTAAAAAAAAAATTGTTCCAGAATAGCTCCAGAGTTCCAGAAGACCTGGCAAAACTTCTGGAATTACAAAACCAGTAATAAACTTCACATCATCAAACCCAATGTCAGGACCAACACCCCTCTGCATAGTTGCAACCGCAGGGAAGACATCGTTGTTACCCGCATTCGCCTCGGCCACTCCTCTCTTACTCATTTCCATCTCTTATCCGGCTCCCCTGCCTGTCCGCTTGCAACATTGATCTCTCCATCAAGCATATTTTCTTAACCTGTCCCCTCTACCAGAACTCCAGATCTCTTCTCTCTCCTCAATTTCGGACCTATTCGAAAACAATTCTTCCTCAAACATTATTATCTTCCTCTGCAACAACATCCTCTTCCACCACATTTAATCTCCTCCCTTTCTACACCTAACCTTATACACCCCTAATTTTTTCTCCCGCATTCAGCTTTTCCCCTTTATCTCCCTTACAAACCTTCCATCTCCTCACTATCCTTACTCTTACACCATGATTTATTAACACCCTCTTGGCACATTTGACTCTGACTGTCGCGGTGCCGTTAAACATCAAGAAACCAAACCAGAATAGCTAACCTAATTTTTGTTTGCTCTTCTGGTACAGAGTGTATTAACTAACAAAAAAGGAGTTATAATGGCAATGTGAAGGCTTTATTCCAGCATTTTAAGAATGGAAATCCAATTTGAAAATAGAAGCTGTTTGTATATGTGGTGTTGATAGTTATGTAAAGGAACCTTTCAACATAAAAGTGACAAGTTTATGTTTACATATCACGTGATGCCTAATTGTATAAAATCTAGTGATGTGGTACATGTAAATATTTGAAAAAAATATTTTTCTGCAAAACAAATTCTTTTAAAATTATCTGAAGAATCAGGGTTTTACTGCATCTATTGGAAACTGAGAATTATATGATATGACGAGAATTATATTTGACTCCATGGTAGTATAGTTTTGTGTTTGTGGTTACACTATTGTGTTTATTTGGTTCATTTGCCACAGTAGGATGATGTATTGGTGGTGTGGCACCTCCCCTCAGTATGGGATAAGACAGACAAATTGTTCCTTGAGTTTTGGAGAATCCTCTCGCCTCATCAAAGCGGCTTCCGGAAATGTCCCAATACCCTGGACCAGTTAATTACGCTCGACACCGTTATCCGGGGAATCCTTTGCAAAAAAGGAACACCTCATTGCCATCTTTTTCGACCTAAAGAAAGCTTTCAACACTACTTGGAAATATGGCATTACCCGCAAACTGCACACCATCGGCTTCAGAGGCCACCTTCTCATCTTCAATCAAAACTTTTTCTCACCCAGGCAGTTTCAAAATCGTATTGGCCACACCCTCTCCAACCCCTACCCCCAAAAAGAGGGCGTCCCCCAAGGCATCATCCTCTCTCCCACTCTCTTCAACCTGCCCCCCACTCTTCAACCTGAGCATTAAAATCACGGACAACCTGGCCCCATTATCAAACGTGTCCTCTACGTGGATGACTTCACCATCTTCTACTCCTCCCCTAGCTTTTCTTTTGTCGAAAATAGGCTCCAACTCAGCCTTAACCGGCTGCAAGACTGATGCAACACCAATGGTTTTATATTCTCCAAAGACAAGATGGTCTGCATGCACTTCTGTCATTTCAATAACCTCCACCCCAACCTTGTGCTTAATGGCAATCACACTCTAAAGTTGACCACACTAAGTTCCTGGGTTTAACCCTAGACCCCAAGCTCCTAAGTTACTGGGTTTAACCCTAGACCCCAAGCTCTCCTACAAGCAACACATCTTCAACCTGAAACAGAAATGCAACAGCTCCTTCAACCTTCTCCGCCTCCTCATCAACACCCCATGCTCTCCCCAAAATCATCAGGCTCACCATTCGTGCCATCATCAACACCATCCAAAATGAAGCCCTCTGTCTTCGTCCTGTAGGCACCTCCCCCATCACCAGCCTTCATGTTGAAGCCAACGAACATTTTTTTCTGCTGAGGTGTTGAAAGTTTAGCTTTTCCTATGCTTTTAGAGCTCTCACCAACACCCAGAACCCTGTTTACAACCTCATTAGGTGCCTCAATTGCTCCACCCTCTTTGATAGGTCTAAAACCCCATCCCCTCCCTTCAGCTTACGCATCAAACCAGACCTCCACCTTCTGGGTATCAACTCCGCCACTCTTGGCACCTTCTCCTGGCCCACTTTTCCTCCCTGGGCCACCCCTCCCTTCTATCCACCTGGGCCTCTCCACTATCACAAAGCCCACCTCCACCCCAACCTCTTCATCAACCTCAACCAAATCAAAGACTTAACTCTCAAACTACACCTTCATCTATAATCAGGGCTCCAAGGAAGGGGACAAGACAGCTGCTGCTGCCATCATCCAAGACATCAACCTCAATAGTAGGCTTCCTGACTACTCTTTTATCTTTTCAGCCGAGGCCAAGGCCATCCTACTCACCCTCAACTTTATTGAGTACTCCCCGCTCCGCCACTTTGCCATCTTCTCAGACTCCAGAGTCTGTCCTTACTTCTTTACTCAATCTTAAATAGGATAACCCTACGTCCCACCTCCTCCGTAAACTCCTTTCGCTCCCCCCCACCATTTGCAGGAAAAGTATTATTTTCTTCTGGATACCCAGCCATGTTGGCAACTCCAGAGCTGCTGCAGCCGCTAAGCTTGCCCTCAACCTCCCCCCTTTCCCAAAACCCTTTCTGACATCAAACCGCTTCCCTTGTTCGTGACCATTGGCAAACCTCATGGGACTCCCAAATTGATAACAAACTCCACCAGGGGGCAGGGTACTTCCATATGTGAGGTATATATATATAAATATGTGCTGCCCAAGCAGGTTTTTTTTTTGCACCATTTTCGTAGTGCGGGTGTCTTTGTTAGTAATAGAATAATAAAAAAAAAAATTTTTTTAATTTTTAGTAAACTTTTTTTTATCATTTTCGTAGTGCAGGTCCCAAATAAGTGAGGTTTTACTGTGATAATTTTGTACTGCTGGTCCATTTTTACAACATTTTCGTTGAATACTCATACTGCAGGTATCAAAATTGTATAATTTCATACTGCAGTTTCCAAGAAATCTGTCATACTGCGGGTATGTTTTTCGGTTGGTGGGCTGCACACCCCTACCACTTTTAGTATGAAGTGCCCCATCCCCCCCTGGCAAACTCCACGTCATCCAGCCCACCATTCTGATCAAATCTAAAATCTCTCCCTTGTCGACAACGTCCACATTACTTGCCTTATTATAGGTCACACCCACTTCACTCACTCCCACCGCCTCTTTGGCTCCCCCAACCCCTCTGCAACAATTGCCATTGCACCCTCGCAGTCCACCACGTCATCCTTGCCTGCCCTCTCTCCCGTGTCAACAACATCCCCATTACTCGCCTAATTATAGGTCACACCCACTCCACTCACTCCCACCTCCTTTTTGGCTCCCGCCCACCCCTCTGCAACAATTGCCATTGCACCCTCACAGTCCACCACGTCATCCTTGCCTGCCCCCTGTATAACCTTCCCAGAGCTCCACTCGCCCCACAACTCAATAGCTGAGCTCTTTCACAAAAACCCTTCGGATAAAATGATCTCCTTCATCATGCTTCCCTCTACAACCATATTTATTCCACCCCCCCCCCTCTACTTTTGCCCTCTTTTTTTCACCCATTTACTTCCTCTCTCGATCCCAGCTTCCTGGCTTTTAGTCCCCATGTTTCTCTCAGTCCCCCCCTTCCCCCATTTGCTTTTCTAACTACCTCTGGAATGATCTATAGTCTTGTGCACAATTTGACCCTTGCTGTCGTGGTGCCATTAAGCCTTCGTCAAACAAACAAAAACCTATTAATTTCTTTCTTTTGTTCTAAATTTCTGCATCTACATACGGTACCCATAATATGCATGTAGCCATGTGCTTGTTGACTGGAAAGTTTACAGAAACAATAGTTTAATTTGGCCACCTTCAATGTTGATGGACATCTAACAAAATTCTTGTTTGATTATCAAATTGGAGGGAGAAATCCCAATTCTTAATTGTATTTAATTTTAGAGTTTTGCAAATGAAAGATTCTCTAATATGTAAAAATGTATGAAAATTTGTGATTTTATATCCAAGTTGTTGAAAGTTATGATAATTTTTTTCTCAGTCACATGATGATTTGTAGAGTTGGCTTAGATTAAAAAAGTTTTCATCGAAGTCAGTATTATTATTATCACTAGAAATTTAAGTATTCCCAACATTACATCACAGATTTGTATTTCATATATTGATTAGATTGGATATTTCTGCTGAATAGTCATTTTACTTTGAGGTGTTGTGGCTCAGTGGTTAAGGAGTCATGCTCTTATTCGAGAGGTACAAAGTTTGATTCCCGTCGTGAGCGCTGCATTGTGTCCTTGAGCAAGACACTTTACTCTACTTGCTTCAGTCCACTCAGCTGTAAAATGAGTACCAGCACTGCTGGGGAGTTAATCTGTGATGGACTGGCGTCCTGTCCAGGGGCAGTAATGTACTCTCATCCGCTTGCGTCATGGAAACCGGGAATAAGCACCGGTCAATGAAACTAATGGCTCAGATGGATTTAACTTTTTTATTCCCAACAATACATCACAGATTTGTATTTCATAAAATGATTAGGTTGGATACTTCTGCTAAACAGTCATTTTACTTTTTAATGGAATTCTTTGCTAATGTCATTATTTTCAATAGATTAATCCACTATAAATGTTGCTTCTAGAGGTCCAAAAGGCCTTCACAAAAACATAACAATCTTGAAGCCCTGGTTTGTAAGTCTCTGTGGTGTATATACTTTCTTGGAAACATCTTATTCGACTTGTTGCAGAAAGAATCAATGGACATCTTGGATCTTTTTGTTGGGTTAATATTTGTAATTACATGTTTTTGTTTGTAATGAGATTGTAAAGAAGTGTACATAAAGCTCTTTATGCTTGTAAATAATATAATGGGTGACTGAGGATTATTTTAATATTTTTCATGTTTTTCATATTTTTAATGAGTATTACGGTGGATTAGAAGTAGGTAACAACAATATATGTGTACAGCAATATCATGATGTGGAGAATGGTGGTATATTTGTTTGAAACATTAAAATCAGAATTTATAAGTGACATGCCAGTACCTGTTCCACGAATTTGTTCCTTTTTGCGTTGATGCTCTATTCTTATTATTCATATAACTCTGTTGACAGTATGCTTATGACAATATTTCATGCTATACTTAATATGTATGAGGAAAGCTTTAACAATCTTTTGAGCAGTTACTTTGTGAGGAAATTTTTGAAATGAATACCAGGTAGTTAAGTGTCAGTAGCGTTAAATCATTCGAGACCGAGTTATGATTTAAATCCCTCCAAGTATTTGGCGGCTGAGTTGTGTGAGTTAAAGCCTTCTGAGTGTTTGACGGCTCATTTGGGCTTGTAATCAGCCTTGGTTTTCATGGTGCAAACTGATGAAAGCAATTGACTGCTGCCTCTGGATGGGACACCAGTCCAGGCCTGTAGCCAGGAATTTGAAAGGGGGGTTCGTTTTTCGTATAAAAGGTCAACAAACTTTAAAATTCAAGGTGCTTATTATTCTTTTAGATTTGAAAAGACCACTTTCCCAACAAAAGGGGGTTTGTTCGCTCAGAACCTGCAGTCCATTGCAGGTTTATTCACCAGCAAGCTTATACTCATTTCACAGCTGAGTGGACTGGAGAAATATCTTTCTTGCTCAAGAATACAACATGGTAGTCATGAAAAGTACCTTTGATTTACCACTCCACCACTCAGCTATTATATATCCTTAGGCCTTCTGAGGGAACATGAACATGAGATGGAAACAATGCAAGTGGTCAACTGAAAATGGGCATTGAGTCCTTTTGGTGTAAAGTGGTCAGTGGGAAGTAGCACAAAAGTTACGACACACCTTGTTAATAATTCTTCATTAGATTTGTTAACAGTAAAGTACCTGAATATTAATAAGTAAAGACAAAAGTTGTTGTTTTGGTTTTTTATTCAATAATTATTGCCTTTAGGTGGACATTTTTGACAAATTGAATTTTTCTGGTTTTATTTGTTACAAAGTTTGTTCTGGATAATTGTTGGAAAAGAAAAACAGATTTGAGCCGAAAGTTTAATTTCATGGATTTCACTCATTTTTTGCATTGTCAAAAGATTTGATTAAGCCACAAATACCCATATTGATGGAAGACATTTAATGCACACAAGGCCTAGGCTTGGACAGGTTGTAAATCTAGAGCTGACAAGGATCATAATCGTAACGAAGGTGAAATCCTTATTCATATCAATGCTTGTCAAGTCTTGTTTTTTAATGTTATCTGCCTTAATGCTACTGTGCAATTAGCTTACAATAAAGTGAGAAAAAATATAATATAATATTTGACAGAATAAAATTTTCACCACCTTTGTCTGTTTCTTCTCAACAACACATCTCAAGGAAAAATGATCGATCATATTTTAATCAAATTTAACAGGTGGTTTTGTTAATAACCAAGAAATATGCGATCAACTTTTGGTGGTTACTGTTTCTTTCTGTTTTTGTATGCAATGATTTGGTAAAATTATCTTTCATACCACATTTGTCCCCATACCACATTTGTTCCCATACCACATTATGTCCCCATACCACATTATGTCCCCATACCACATTATGTCCCCATACCACATTATGTCCCCATACCACATTATGTCCCCATACCACATGTGTCCCCATACCACATTTGTCCCCATACCACATGTGTCCCCATACCACATGTGTCCCCATACCACATTTGTCCCCATACCACATTTGTCCCCATACCACATTTGTCCCAATACCACATTTGTCTCCATACCACATTTGTCCCCATACCACATTTGTCCCCATACCACATTGTCCCCATACCACATTTGTCCCCATACCACATTTGTCCCCATACCACATTTGTCCCCATACCACATTTGTCCCCATACCACATTTGTCCCCATACCACATTTGTCCCCATACCACATTTGTCCCCATACCACATTTGTCTCCATACCACATTTGTCCCCATACCACATTTGTCCCCATACCACATTTGTTCCCATACCTCATTTGTTCCCATACCACATTTGTTCACATACCACAATTGTTTCCACAATAGAAGAAATATATCAAATCTGGTCATAACATTGCAGGTTGGCATAAATATCACATTTGTCATATTAAACATCCCCTATTTTTCCCCTCATTACAGCCAAAACTTTCCAGATTAGTTTTTAGAAGAAAATGTAATTTTGCAACAATTAGAGCCATAAATGAGCTGAATAAAGTAATGGTGGAGTTTGCAAAGTTTGTGTATCCTAAGGGTGGAGGATATTTTTAATGGTTGAATTCTTTGTATCTGGTAGAGCAAATTTGTTTGTTTGTTTGATGAGGGCTCAACGGCACCACAACAACTAGGGTCAAATTGTGCCTGAGAGCTTGGATTATTCTAGAGGTAGGAAGGAAAGAAAATGGGGAGATTGAGAGAAATATGAGAGCTAAAAGTCAGAAAGCTGGGATTAAGAGAGGAGGTGCATGGGTGATAAAAACAAAGTAGAGAAAGGGGTTGGAGAGGAAGACTAAATATGTTTGTAGAGGGAAGCATGATGAAGGAAGGAGATCATTTTATCCAGAGGGTAGCTAATTTGTATTAGGGATGGGTTTATTATTATTGTTGATGAGTTAATGCATATTGAGATGGGAGAGGCATCAGGAGTAGTGTTGGGAAATCATGCCAAAAGTGGAGCTGTTTCATTATCATGTATTTTAGAGCTAGAACACCAGGGAGATATACCTATGATCTGATCAGGGTTTGAGTTTTGATCCAGTTTGATTTTAAATACAATATATGTACACAGTGTGAATAATTATATTAGATTGAGCATACTGTAATATATTACCTTTCTTAAGAGAAGAATGAAAATCCTCGTATCAACTATATCACTTGTTTTATTGTCATCTATATAATGTACAAAAAACTTGACGGCTATATCAAAAGGTTGTAAAGACACGAGTGATAAGTTGCACTTTGTATGAGATGCACAACTTTTCTTCTCATACCGATGAAAAATAATCTATTGGTCGAGCTTACTGACGTGAAAGAGTACATATTTCAAGGAAAAAATCAAGCAGAAAATATTGTAAACATTTTCCAAATTTCTCTTCCAGGAGATATTTAAGTTTACAAGACAAACAAGTTTAAGTAGAAACAACTGAAAAGAAGTGACAACAGAGCCTCAAATTTCTGAGTCTTGGTATTTTTGTGAAATGGTTCCTGTGACTTACAATCACTAGATATGTCAGGGGAGAATAGGTAACTTAGTTGGCAGAGCTCATGACAGATGCTGGAGGTCCCGGGTTCCAGCCTCGGTCAGGTTTAACTCGATTTTTCCACAGCTATGCAGACTGATACGCCAAACATCAAAGCAGAAGCATTTCATCTGCAGCTGTTGAGAAAAGTGACAATGCTTGAATGGCGCACACTGCTCTTCGAAGGGAACATTAAGTTGTCGGTCCTGATGGCAGGACAGTCACCCCTGCCTGGTTCTCTGAACACTATTTGAGAAGAGAAGCTTGGATGAGAAGCGCGAAAGAGAAGCGCAAAAGAGAAGCGTGAAAGAAAAACGTGGAAGAGAAGCGCGGAAGAGAAGCGCGAAAGAGAAGTGCGGAAGAGAAGCGCGGAAAAGAAGCGCGGAAGAGAAGCGCGGAAGAGAAGCGCGAAAGAGAAGCGCGGAAGAGAAGTGGGACGAGAGGGCTAAAGAGAAGAAAGAGAAAGTGTGAAAAGAAAGTGTGAAAGAGAAGGGCGAAGAGAAGCGCGAAGAGAAGCGGAAGAGAAGTAAAGAGCGCGAAAGAGAAGTGCGAAAGAGAAGGGCGGAAGAGAAGGGCGAAAGAGAAGCGCGAAGAGAAGGGCGAAAGAGAAGCGCGAAAGAGAAGGGCGAAAGAGAAGCGCGGAAGAGAAGCGCGGAAGAGAAGCGCGAAAGAGAAGCGCCAGTAATGACCCAGTCAAGTTCAAAGTTCATCATTTCATGTTTGAATTGTCAAAAATACTTCTCAAAGCAATACATTATTTGTTTGGAAAGTAAGAGTGACAGGAATTTCTTTACCAGTCACTTTCAAACAAACATTTTACATTTAAAATCTCCTGAATGGTCAAGTAAGGTTGAAGGACATGGACACAGTCATAGTCCCAATATTTTCTTTCCAAACCTACATAAAGGGATCCCCAGAGCAGGGTATGGACACATCTGGTCATCGGTGGCACTTTTTAAAGCAAATAATGAAAGTCAGACCCTACTTATGATGTTCCCCTCCCCCTTCTTTGAAGTCTGGATTTGCCCTTGACCTCCCTAGACAAAACACAATATGAGTCAATTTGTACAAACATAGTGATCCTACAATCCCGACATGTACCATAGACGATGGTATTGTAAAGTAGGGTATAAACTCTCCTTTGGTGGAAATGATATCATTTGCAGCTCTTCGTAAAGCAAAGAATTAAAAGTCAGACCCTAAATCTAAAGGTTTTCCCATCTGTAAAATCTGTCAAAGTTTAAACTTATGCGCATCATCATCATTTCTCCCAACTGCCAACGAATTTAGGTAACTATCCACTTTATAGTACCACCATCTTTTCACTAACATTAAGTTTTTTTGCGGGGACTTGCAAGTCTTTTCATGCCAGTATTTAATAGATGTGTATACCTTTACAATTAATTACAATCTCCCTTCAGCATTTCTGGACAAAGCTTATAACCAGATTATTCTCAAAAGTTTTGAAGGATGCATATTTCTGATCTTCAACCTCTCATGGATGAACCCTCCATGACACTCCAAAAATATAACCACAACAGTGCTGTATTATATCTGTTTCACGTTAGATCATGCTTCCTTACAAGGTTCAGCAAAGCACCAAGAAAAATACTTAGCCGTCAGGGAGGGGTTTCGTTAAACTTTACTTCACCCCACACAATTATTTGCTGTAAGTGAGAATATAAAAAACCTGGTTTCTTCCGTGAATTAAAGATGTAAGTACGGTGAATAAAACATTGACTTCACTAGCAGAGGGGTTTGCCCCCATGTCAGTTTTTATCAAAGTTGTACATAAATTTTCTACAAAACTGAAGCCTGCAAGGCTCAACATATCTCCAAAAGTGTATCCCAACAGCATGGAGAAGCAGTACATTCAAAGCGAATTGAGCAGTATTTAGCACTTGTCAATTGAGTGACTCACCCCTACACCCCCAGACAAAGTGAGTCATTGCACCAAAGTGGGTGAACAAAAGATGTACATTGATGCACCCCTCAGTCATTAGGTGACTGACATTTTTTGTGAAATGACTTACCCTAAATAAATCGCCTCTGTACAAAGTCAATGGGTCTGAAGTAAATTGAGTCACTCTGGTGACTGACAATTTGGTACAATGACTCACATGTGAGTCACTATATCATGTCAATGACTCACCTTTGACTGACATTGCCGGGGGTAGAAGGGGTGAGTCATACAACTGACAAGTGCATTATATACTCATAGATCTGTAATTATTTTTTACGGTCTGAAGATCGCAATGGGCTAAACTTGGCCGGAGACTCCTGGCGAGATGCAGAATTCCTCTTGGACTCTCGTTTACTTGGTGATTTAGGTTCTAATTTAGATTTCTTTGGTGGAATTCCATCATCAGCCTCCTCATTTTTGCTTTGTGCAGAATATTTGACCTTTGATGGGCTACGCTTCTGAATTACTGAAGACGTAAGGTCACCTGATAACGAATTAGTCTCTACACCAGCCATTGTTTCCTGAGTGGTACTGTTTGATTTCAAATTGCCTTTTGAATTACTCATCTCAAAAGATGGAAAAGTTTGTTCGTTTCTTGATTTTGTGTTTTCTTCTTTCGTCCCTCTTCCCTTTTTAGAGCTTTTCTTCTTTCTAGAATCTGTTGCCTCTGAGTCTGTACCTGTCATCCAATGTTGCTTTATTTTGTCTTTCACTTGAAAAGAAGAAGAATTTATAAAAGAAACAAAAAGAGGATAATTCAACACTGTTCCACCAGCACAGCATTCTTTTCACGAGAATGTGGCAACATTGATCAATAACTTGATTTCTGCTCAAAAACAAATTCATGTTGTCAAACAAGATTATCTGAAACATAATTTTCTCACAGTTTTAGTAAGAAAAAGCTATTCCACACCGTTGCTTGCAATTGTCAGCACAAGTTCTCATGAATATACACATATGCAAGGCTGAGTGCATGTGTACGACTGTACTGAAGTGGATGCTACATCATGTAAATCCTAATAACTGACATAACGTTACATATATCCAAATTCCACATATTATTAACCAATAAGGTTACTTGATTAAAAGTCGTTGCAAATTAAGCCCATTTGGAAGAAAAAAAATTGTCCCGCTATCAGCAAAATGTTGGAAGAGTGAAATCTGATCCGAGACAGCTAAAGTACTATTCCATGGAACAGTGGCAAAATATTTGCCTGGTAGCTAAACTTGAATAAAACAAGAAAATGTATCTTTGTATGCTGTAATACCATGAAGTACATTCATTACAGAAGCACAGGTGAGGTGGGAATAAGTTTTAAAAGAACTGGTCACATTTTCTGCTGTCTGTGCATCACAATCACTTGCAACAATTCCAAAATAAATGTGGTAATCGTGACAAATGATTCTTCAATTTTATTACTCATATTTTATTTATTTTTTTCAACCCAGGTTTCACCTTTTACTGCATTTTAATTGTTTGATGAATTTTTATTTCTCTTAGTGTTTTGTGTTTAAGATTGGTAGTTTTTACCGCTTTTTTATTAACAGTTTTATCTTATTTATGTATCTGGACTAAACGTTTACTACTTAATTATTTCTTTTATTAGTATACTGCTGATATTTTAGCTTTTGGGAGTTTTAGGTGTTGAATCATTTCTTTTATGTATATATAAGTAATTAACTTTTTATTTTTTCATGCTCTTGTAAAGCACTTAGAGCTTTCTTTTAGAATAAGTGCTATATAAACATAATTTAATAATAATATCAAAGATTATTAGTACCTGCTAAATTTTGATAAAGGATGGAGATTCAAAACCAACCTCCTGGCCTTTTCAAATTGCTACTATAAAACTAAGATTAGTGGAAGACTGAAAAACAATAACACTTCAAACAATATAGGTATTCTTGATGTGATGTCACAAAATTTCAATAAAATTTGCATAATTTATCATACATAAATTCTGAATGAACTTTTTTACTATTTTTACCATTTATGAGATATTTCTTTTAATTATGCTCAAAGGACTATGGACATCTAGCAGATTTTAGATATGTGAAAGAGCATGGAAATCATTCTGAGTATAGTAGTTTTTAAAGTTTGTGAAAAACTTATTTAGTTTTCAAGTTATGACTAAACAAAGTTTCATGATTTGTTAATTTGTGAGGAACACATCTCAAAATCTTTATGTAATACTTGAAATTATGTTCTTCAAATTCAACTACTTGTGAATTTCAGATGTCTTTTCTAGATACATGATGATTCGGGGTGTGACAAAGTTCCATCAAATTTTGCCCAGAGTCCAATTCTATATTTCAGACAATATTAACAGAGGTATAAAAAACAAAAGTTTTACAAAAGGTAATGAAGGATACTTTCCCCATTGATGTCACACATTATTGTACAATAACAGCTAAAAATGCTGTAAATTGGTCAATTTCTAACCAATTATAATTGAATATTTTGCTGTTTTAATGGTTTAGATAATATTCTAAACCAATTAAGTCCATATTGCCTCTAGATGTCTAAAGTCCTTCAAATTGTTTACATTACTGTTAATAAATCTTTAAATCAACATTGCCAGTTCTGGAAAGATTCATGGGTACAATAAAATAACGAACAAGTATACCTTTCCTCTTTGGAGATTTCTTTGCTTTCTTAGAATCCTTTTTGCCTTTTCTTCTGTCTTTCTTTGCCTTTGGTGACTTCTGTTTTGGAGTGCTGTCCTCTTTAGTTGGTGACATATCAATTGGTTCTGTATTAGCATTATTTGTCTCTTCTGAAACATAAAACAGGGAAATTCTTGAAGAGGCATGTTTACTGTAAACCAATCAAAAATAAGATCAAATACTGAGTAAAAATTACAAATTTTGAAAATATTTCTTTCTTGTAATATTTTGTCTTTAAAGGTATATATGAACAGGTACAAAAGTTTCCTGTTCAACCACGTGCCAAAAAGAGCATTAAAGTTTGAGTTTAATGGTCTTTAAATTTTAAAAATAGCATGTGTAGTTTTCAAGTTATGAGTAATCAAAGTTTAATCATTTTTTAATTTATTGAAAAAATGTGATGAATAAACAGGAAAATGCACCAAAATGCTTTTGTTTTTCTTCTTCAAATTTCTTCCCTTAATTTCAGACCTTGAAAATGTTCAATATACCTTTTTTAGAGTGAAATTGGTAGGGGGTGTAGTAAAGTTTAAATCCTCTTCATTAGAATTACCTTCGCTTTTTCCAAGAGAAATGGCAAGGGGTTTAAAAAACAATGGATTTACATAAGAGAATAGAGACTATGTTCTACTCATACATCACAAGAGTAAGACAAACAAATTGCATTTTTGCACAAAAACCTTTAAAAAGTTGTAAAATAGCCAATTTTTAATCAATTTTGATGACATTTTTTGCTTTCTTCATGTTTTTTAGGGAATTTCAAATCAATTTACCTAATGTTGCCTCTAGCTGCCCATGTACCTTTAAGATATAAGTTGGATAATATTTATTCTATGCAATTTTTATTACACAATTGGTGAAAATGTCTTTTCTAGTAAGACATTGATAAAAAGTATGTCTAAATCGAGGGTGGTACCAGGATTTGTCGGATGGGAGAGAAGGAGCAGGGGGAGGGGGAAGTCTTCTAAAAAACATGACCTTCATTCAACAATTTTATTATTTTTCCCCACTAAATTATAATTTTCCCCAAAGAAATTGTGGCCAAGGATTACAAAACAATTGCTTTAAAGATAAAAAGGCTATCCAATTCAAACAATTCAAATTTATATGCAAAATAATGAGTACTTCCATTTTGAAAAGAACAATTTTTAATTTTTACACTAGAAAATAATTATAATGACCTAAAGTTTAGCGACCTTTGACATATGCAAAATTCATGAAGGGAAAGATAGCCTCAAATTTTTAGGTCAATTTTTTTTCTTGGCCAAACTTTTGACTAGAGGGTATGAATAAGACACTTATTAACATCTGAAAATTCAGACAGCAACAAAATTCTTAATTCTAATGCAATTATTTTGATGGTAATATGGATGGTTTTAGATGGATTTGTGAGCGATATATCAAGTGTTCCCTCGTCTTGCCCATATTCAATTCAAGGTTTAGTTTAGTGGTCAAGCAAACTTATCTTATATAAAAGAGGACATTAAAAGAAACAAAATGGTGAAGAAAGCATTCAAAAATATATTATTCCGTTAAGGAATTATTAAGGTTTAAATCTCCACCTTATATATGTAGAAATGACTGATGTAGTAAGTCTACTATGGAAGGTAGGCGACTTCATCCTCACATTCTCAACAATTGTTAATGTATGTCAAAGAAAATGTATTTAACTTTTTTTTACTATTTGAATTATTATTCTCAAACTTTCTTCAAGTGGTAAATTATAATCAACCCACTAGATTCTGTTTTACTACATTCCTGACATAACCAATGGTTGTGCAGCCACAAAATGGAAGACCAAAATATTATAAAATACAGGGACTTTGAGGAATCTGAGGCTATGACATTACAACTAGTCTGATTTCAGTAGTTTCTACACAAATGATACCAAACTTTTAACTTGAATATCTTCTTAACGGAATGAGATTTGTAATGCTTTCTTCACTATTTTCTTTCTTTTCAAGCCCTCTTTCATATGAGATGGACTTGTCTGACCCCTAAACTAATTCTTTCAGTTTCTGTGTTATCCATGACACACACCCTCAAGTAAAATGCAATTGCAAAACAAATTCGATGAAGCAAGACAAATGCACCAACCATCTTCAGATTCAGACAATTCAAACTGCTTCAGCTTCTTCGGAAAGACGGAATCGGCCGAGGGTTTCTTAACGATGACCTTCTCCTTGGGTCGCCTCCCCGGTCCCCTCCTGATGGGAGAGACGACTGGTTCTTCAATGCTTGTTGCGCTACTCACCACCTCTGTTGCTACATGTCTTCTTGACTTTGAGACCTGTAAAATGAATGAAAAATATAATTCAAGATTATCATGTCCAAGGATGTCTGGCTTATGGGTGGTGTTGCTGATGCTTACTGCCTGTTAAAAAGATTAGTTCAGGGGTCAAGCAAAATTATCTTATATGAAAAAGGACTTTAATAGAAACAAAATGGTGAAGAAACTAGTATCCTATTTCGTTAAGGAGATATTCAAGTTGAAACTATGTCTTATCTGTGTAGAAATGACTGGTGTAGTAAGCCTACTATGGAGAGTTTGGCACCCTTAATTTCACAATCTGAACAATTCTTAAAGGACAAAATATTTCTTCATTTCAGATAGAAATAATAATTGTAAGTTATCTGAAGAAATTTCATATCATACAAAACAATTTGATATATATTTTCTAATTTATTAAAACATTAATTCTGTCAATATAAACTTAAATGGGAGCTGCCATTTTGTTCATACGCAATCTAAAAAATGATGTCATAAACCCAGTACAGATTAGAATATTAATGTATTTCTTAATAATGTATTTCAAAATTTCTAATTTCTGATAAATTATTTCTTCCTTTGCATGGGTCTATAAATTTTTATTTGAATACGCTATTAATGATTGAAGCCCTAAGAACTTCAGGTCAAAGCATTTGGGAAAGAAAATTTCAAAGAGAATTCTAAAGAAAAACATGTGTGCTGTGCTAGCAAGTAGGGTAATTTATGTGCATTATTGGCATGATTTGGACACAAAATTGGACAAAATGGCAGGGTCTACAGTATGTTACAACTTCAAACTTGGATAACTTGAGAATAAAATAAGATTTTATGAAAGGGATTTTTGTAGTTAGGTGTTTTTTAAATTTTCTATTATATATTACTGTTTGTTTGATGTAGGCTCAATGGCACCAGGACAGCGAGGGTCAAATTGTGCCTGAGAGGTTAGATCATTCCGGAGGTAGGAAGGAAAGAAAACAGAGGGAGATTGAGAGAAACACAAGAGCTAAACGCCAGAAAGCTGGGATCGAGAGAGAAGGTGAATGGGTAAAAAAACAAAGTAGAGAGAGGGAGTGGGAGAGCAGGACTAAATATGGCTGTAGAGGGAAGCATGATGGAAGGAAGGAGATGATTTTATCTGGAGTGCTTTTCTGGACAAACTCAGCAATTAAGTTGTGGGGAGCGAGGGAAGCTCTGGAAAGGCAGTACTGCAGGGGGTAAGCAAGGAGAACATGATGGACTGTGAGGGTGCAATGGCAATTGTTGCAGTGGGGTTGGGGGAGCCAATAAGCAGGTGGGAGTGAGTGAGGTGAGTGTGACCTATTCTAAAACAGGTAATGTGAGCGTTGTTGACATGGGAGAGGTTGTGGATGGTAAGTTTGATCGGAATCATGGGCTGGATGACGTGGAGTTTGTTATCAATTTGGGAGTCCCATGAGGTTTGCCAGCGGTCATGAACAAGTGAAGCGATAAGTAGTTTGATGTCAAAAAGGGTTTTGGGAAATGGCGTAGGGGGGAGGTTGAGGGCAAGCTTAGCAGCTGCATCAGCCCTGTCATTGCCAGGGATGCCAACATGGTTGGATACCCAGAAGAAAAGAATACTTTTCCTGCAGAGGTGGGAAAAAGGAGTTTACGGAGGAAGAGGTGGGATGTGGGGTTATTCCATTTAGGATTGAGTAAAGAAGGACAGCCTTGGAGTCAGAGAAGATGGCAAAGTGGCTGAGCGGAGAGTACTCAATAAAGTTAAGGGCGAAGTGGATGGCCTTGGCCTCGGCCAAGAAGATGGATGAGTAGTTTGGAAACCTGCTACTGAGGGTGATGTCTTGGATGATGGCAGCAGCAGCTGTCTTGTCGCTTTCCTTGGCACCATCAGTGTAGATGGAGGTGTAGTTTGAGCGTTGGTCTTTGACTTGGTTGTGGAGGTTCATGAAGAGGTCAGGGTGGGTTTGGGTTTTGTGATAAGTGGAGAGGCCTAGGTGGATAGAAGAAAGGGGGGTGGTCCAGGGAGGAAAAGTGGGCCAGGAGAAGGTGCCAAGAGTGGCGGGGTTGATGCCGAGATGGTTGAGGTCTGGTTTGATGTATAAGCTGAAGGAAGGGGCTAGGGTTTTAGTCCTATCAGAGAGGGTGGAGAAATTGGGGTACCTAATGAGGTTGTAAACATGGTTCTGAGTGTTGGAGAGGACTCCAAAAGCATAGGAGAGGCTAAGCTTTCTACACCTTAGCAGAAAGGGGGGTTTATTGGCTTCAACATGAAGGCTGGTGATTGGGGAGGTCCCGTAGGCACCCAGACAAAGCCTGAGGACTTCATTTTAGATGGTGTTCTATGATCCTATATTAAGCTGGAATGCTTGACTTTGTCTCCTTTATTGTATTTAAAAAAAAAAATGTATTTTTTACTATTTGAATTAATTTCCTCAAACTTTCTTCAGGTGGCGAATTACCCTTACTACATTCTGTTTTACTATTTTCCTGACATATCCAATGGTTTTTAAGCCACAAAATCGCAGTGGAAAATATTATAGAAAACATATTGAAGTCTTTGAGGAGTCTCAGAATGTGACCTCGTAACTAGTCTGATTTCAGTCATTTCTACACAAAAGGCACCGAACTTTAAATATCTCCTTAATTGAATAAGGTTTTTGAATGCTTGCTTCACCATTTTGTTTCCTTTGAAGTTCACTTGCATACAAGATGGACCTCTCAACTGGTCCTTTAATGCCTATGTAATAAGCGTTTCTAAAAAACGGGTGAATAAAGATACTGTAATTAATATATATGCTCTCAAATGTAGGTTTTTTTTGTTTTTTTTACAATGTAAAAAGTTATTTTTGCAATGTCGTCTTTTTACAATGTATTTTTACAACATAAAAATTGTTTTTATAATGTAAAATGTTTTTTTGCAATGTCAAGTTTTTTACAGTGTATTTTTTACATAAAAATTGTTTTTTACAATTTTACAATTATTATTATCAATATTATTATTATTATTATTAATAAATTATGTTCATATAGCACTTATTCTAAAAAAAAAAAGATCTAAGTGCTTTACAAGAGCATGAAATTAATTACTTATCAATACATAAAAGAAACAAAATGAAAATGATTCAAAACCTAAAACCCCATAATAGGTAAAAGCTAAGATATCAGCAGTATACGAATAAAAGAAATAATTAGGTTTTAAACATTTAGTTCAGATACATGAATAAGATAAAACTGTTAATAAAAAAGCGGTAAAAACCAATATTAAACACAAAACACTAAGAGAAAGTTATCAAACAATTAAAATGCATAAAAGGTGAAACCTGGGGTATGAAAAAAAAAAAATATTTAAAAAAGTTAAAATAAGTCACTGAAAAACTGTTTAAAAAAATGTGTTTTTAAATCACACTTAAAAGAATTAAGTGATGGAGCATTTCTTATACATAAAGGGAGGGTATTCCATTCTTTGGGGGCAAAAACTTCAAAGGAGCGATCGCTAGTTTTACTGATAATTTTGGGAACTTGGAGAAGATTTTGATTGGAGGATCTAAGAGAGCGTACTGGTTTGTATGGTTAAGTGAGTTCAATTAAATACTTTTGAGCAGTGCCTTGTAAACAATTAAAACAAAAAACTAAAACTTGAAAATGCACACGGCATTCTATGGGCAACTAGTGAAGTGTAAAAAGAATAGGTTTAATATGATCGCTTAAGCTAGTTCTCATGATTAATCTGGCAGCAGCATTCTGAACAACCTGTAGACAATGAAGTAACAACTTATTTACACCAATTAAAAGACTATTAGCGTTATCAATCCTAGAAACTACAAGAGCCTGTATAAGAGTCCTAGTTGTATCAATATCTAAGAAGTGATGGATTTGAGCAATAAAACGCAAATCATTCATAGCACTTTGACATTTTGCAGTATTGAAATTATGCATGGACATTTCTGAATCAAAAACAGTGCCAAGGTTTTTCACTTTCGATGAGTGTTTTACTGTTACTCCATTAACATTTAACGACAAAGATGGCAATTGTGTCAGGGAAAGTTTACTGCCAGTCAAAATTAATTCGGTTTTATCATTATTGAGTTTTGGAAAGTTAGTAAGCATCCACTTCTTGATGTCTTTTAAACAGTTTTCCAGACAATTAACTTGATCAGCATTATCTGAATTATCAAAAGAAATGTAAAGTTGAGCGTCATCAGCATAGAAATGATATCCAATGGAATAGCGCTTTATGATGTCAGCAAGGGGTGCAGTGTACAAGGTAAACAACAGAGGACCTAATACGGACTTTTGTGGAACACCAATGTCCAAAATAAGTGCTTCCGAGTCGAGACCATTAACTGTGACACGTTAAGATCTGTTCTCTAAGTAGGATTTTAGCCAGAGAAATGCACTGTTCTTGATCCCAAAACAAGTCAACAGGCAGTTCAAAAGAATACTATGATCCAAAGTATCGATTGCAGCGCTGAGGTCTAATAAGACGAGGGCCGTCATTTTCTTCTTGTGCATAGCCACTAAGATGTCATTATGCACCCTAAGAAGAACAGTTTCTGTAGAATGGAAGCGTCAGTGAGCTGACTGAAACCCTGCAGCTAGATTATGATCTGAGATGTATTTGTTTCTGTATCTCTTCTTCCGACGCAGTTGCAAACGCGTGGACTCTAGCGGTATCACTGCAAGCTGGTTCAACTTGAAAATCCTTCATGGTTTCTTTCCCTAAATCCTTCTTAATACTGACAAGTATTTTCGTGATTTTGTCCTTAAAGAATTCAGCAAAATTGGTAGGTAGAGTTTCAGGTTTATTGTCAAATGGATAGATAGGTTCCGCTTTTCCAACAAGAAGAGATTTTGCTGTATTGAACAATTTGTTCTTGTCCGATTTTGACTCGATGATGCTTCTCTTATAGTATTCCCTTTTAGCATTGTTACAGAAACTGTTCACATACTTTGTGTGATTTTTGACCGCTTGACGATCGGTAACAGTACCGGATTTATTCACTTTGCGTTCCAGTCTTCTTCGTAGAACTTTTGCTTCCCATATTTCTGGTTTATACCAGGCGGTATCAGGGCGTACACTTACCACTTTTGTAGCCAGTGGGGCATGTTTCTCCAGAACAGAAGATAAGACAGAATTGTGTTGAAAAAGTGCACCCACAACAGTCTCTGGTACACATTTCCATCCAATGCAGAAATGTCTTGCTTAAAAGATTCAATGTCAATTGCTCGTAAATTACGGGAAGTTACTGTCAATTTAATCCTTTCAGGCTTGTTAACATTAATCGACATATTGATGAAATGATGATTGGAGATATATGAAGGGGTAACTAACGTTGCCACATTCATTCCTGTAAAGCCAGTTCTAGTGATGACAGTGTCCAGGCAATGACCAGAATCATGAGTAGGCTCAGATATAAGAGATTGTAAATTTAGAGACATGATAAGGTTTTCAAATTTCATAGTGTCTGGAGAAAGTTTATCATCGAGGTGCAGATTAAAGTCCCCCATAATAAGAAGATCTTTTGAAGATGCTGACATATTTGCAAGAGAAACAGATAAGTTGTCAATGAATTAATTGTTCATATTTCCTGCACAGGCAGGGGGGCAGTAAATTATCAAAAACATGATAGATTTATCTCCATGAGACATAGTGCAATTAATGTTTTCAAACGTTACCGCTTTAAAGTCATGAAATTTCAAACGAATATCAGCTTTATGAAATAGTCCAACACCTCCACCTCTTGCACCCGACTGGCGGAGCACGCTGTGAAACTTATATCCGTTGGGTGTTATCTGATTAACAATGGGTAAATCTTGATCAGGATAGAGCCAGATTTCCGTGATCGCTAGTAGATCTAAGTCATTTTCAACAACTTTATCATGAAGAGCATTTATTTTATTTTTTACCGATCTCGCATTCAGAAGTTGCATTGATATTTCGGGAAATGTAGGTGGATTGTAACATCTCGGATAAATGAGATTGGAAAGTTCAATACCCCTATTTGACGAGCGAGAACAAATGTTTAAGAAACTTCCCCCACGTTTTCCTCGGAAACGAAATGAAATATTTACTTTCAAACATTCTAGCGTAGTATCACTCAAGCATTTTCTAGAACGCGAACAACTTGGACGATAGTGCAAAAGCTGAGTCTTGCTGTATCTAAGCATAGTTGATCGGATTAAGTACTTCAGAGAGCAGCCAGTATAATAGGCAATATATTCAAAGTAACTCAAGTGCAGCCGTTAAAGCAAAAATGTTTGATGAAGTTGACTCTTCACTAAGCATTGTTTATTTCCATTGACATGAAATCACAGAAAGGATATAATGTGTAGTTTACTGACTAAAACATGTCACAACAAAACACAATAAAATTGCTAAAACAACAAAACTATCAGTAAAAAACAGCTAAATATAGTTGTCCATAATGTTAAGGCAATCTGTAATACACATGCGGAAGTTCAAAACTGGGCTAAAAACACAAAAATATTAGATTTTTGACAGGAAAGAAACACAGAAGCGGCAGCTATCAACAGCGCCATATATATATCAATGTAAGGTTGATTGTTAGGTGTAAAGGAATAATCCCATGATTTTACACATGGATTTACATGAACAAGAATGTATACAAAAACAAATTAGTGGAAAACCAAGATGATATTTTATTTGGCTTAGAAGTTATCACATTTCAAAGATTCCTATAGTGTGTTGAAAAGTGACTGAAGCAGTGTAAATATCCTCCTCATGAACACACCGTAAAATACCCATGCTCATCAAAGACTTACCCCAGGACGTCCAAAAGATTTGCTTTTGATCTCTGCCATGCGCACCGCTTTCTGGTAACTCATCCTCTTGGTTGCTTCCTCTCGATCCTCCATCTCCTCATGCAAATCCTCCTGTATATTCCGAAGCCTAGAAAGAGATTTATTGATCGATTGACTAGTTGGTTGATAGGTGTATTGATTAGAAATGGATTTAGCTGTTCAATTTGACGCTCAACACTTGAGATCTTGAGGCAGAGCTGAAATACGTTCTAGATTTTTCAAGGTTCCAATACAAAGCATTACAAAATTTCTCATAAAACCTGGCATGATAAACACCATCTTATTTTGTTCCTTACGTTAATTTTTTTAAATCTGAATTTTTTTTCACTTTGCTCCCAACCACCAAGAACCTAGTCTAGCTACACCCCTGTATGGCATACATGTTTATGATGTACTCAGCGATGGATTTATCCACAAGCTGCATAGACTGCTTCTCATCTACCCCAAGAGCTCACATACTACCCTACCACACCCCTCCCCCAAGCCACCATCACTGAGTCTGGCTACACCCCTGGATGACATACCTGTTGATGATGTACTCAGCAATAGATTTATCCACCAGCTGCATGTACTGTTTCTCATCTACCCCAAGAGCTCAAATACCACCCTACCCCCATACTATCCTACCCCCTGTGCCACCCTACCCCCTGTACCACCCTACCCCCAGCCCCCATCCCTCCCCCATGCACCACCATCACTGAATCTGCCTACATCTCTGGATAACAAACCTGTTGATGATGTAATCAGCAATGGATTTATCCAGAAGCTGCATGGACTGTTTCTCATCCACCAAAAGAGCTCACAGACCACCTACCGCCTCCCGCCAATCACCTAGTCTGGCTACATCCCTGGATGACAAACCTGCTTATGATGTACTCAGCAATGGATTTATGCATCAACTACATGGACTATTTATCATCCACCTTAAGAGCTCACAGACCAGCCCCCTCCCCTAACCATCCCTGAGTCTGGCTACACTCCTAGATGACATACCTGTTTATGATGTACTCAGCAATGGATTTATCCACAAGTTGAATGGACTGCTTATCACCTACCTATAGATCTCACAGACCCCCTCGCCACCACCACTAAGCCTGACAACCCCCACCCCGCCACCACCACTGAGTCTGGAAACACCCCTGGATGACATACCTGCTTATGATGTACTCAGCAAGAGATTTATCCACAAGATGCATGGACTGCTTATCTTCTACCTTAAGAATTACCAGACCACTCTACCACCCCCCCTCTCCCCCGCATCACCTTGTCTGGCAACACCCTTGGATGACAAACCTGCTTATGATGTACTCAGCATTGAATTTACCCACAAGGTGCATGGACTGCTTATCATCTACCTTAAGAGTTCACAGACCACCACCCCCCCCTCCCAGCATTGAATTTACCCCAAGGTGCATGGACTGCTTATCATCCCTTAAGACACAGACCACCCCCTCCCCACCCCCCAACACCATCACCTAGTCTGGCTACACCCCTGGATGGCATACCGGTTTATGATGTACTCAGCAATGGATTTATCCACAAGCTGCATGGACTCCTTATCATCTACCTCAAGAGCGCACAGACCACCCTACCCCCTTCCTTACATCACCTAGTCTGGCAACACCCTGGATGACATACCTGTTTATGATGTACTCATCAATAGATTTATCCACCATTTGCATGGACTACTTATCATCTACCTTTAGAGCTAGCAACCCCCCCCCTCTCTTACATCACCTAGTCTGGCAACACCCCTGGATGACATACCTGTTTATGATGTACTCAGCAATGTATTTATCCAGCAGCTGCATGGACTGCTTATCATCTACCTCAAGAGCGCACAGACCACCCTACCCCCTCCCTTACATCACCTAGTCTGGCAACACCCCTGGATGACATACCTGTTTATGATGTACTCAGCAATGTATTTATCCAGCAGCTGCATGGACTGCTTATCATCTACCTCAAGAGCGCACAGACCACCCTACCCCCTCCCCCTCACATCACCTTGTCTGGCTACACCCCTGGATGACATACCTGTTTATGATGTACTCAGCAATAGATTTATCCACCAGCTGCATGGACTGCTTATCATCTACCTCAAGAGCGCTTTTCATTTCCTGATATTGAAGATGTGACTTGTGAAGTTGCTGGTAAGAAAATTCAAAACATTTATTTGTCTTTTTTATTGAAAATTTCATAGTGTGGAATTATAACATCCCAAAGTTTACCTTTTTTTGTAAACAAAACATGTTTGTTCACAAAACATCCCATTAGTTTTTCTGTATACTTTTATTGTAACATTTAAAGAAAATAGCTGCCGGATACCTGTGTGTTACAATTCCATAAGAAAATAAAAAGTCTCCCAGACTCTAACAACTGAAAGTAGGGAAAGAAATGTTAAGAATTACACAAAGACTTGGGCCTCCTTTCCCCTTCATAAATCTTGCATGTCAACAACTTATCAAGCCTTGATTAGCCATAAATAAATTTAAAAAACCTACATTAATTATTTCAAAATTTGAACAATTGTTCTATTCGAAAATTTAAGGTCTTTTTAACAAAAAAAAACAAAAAACCTCTTAAAATTAGCTGTTCATGCACTTTTAGGATACCTTGATAGGAACATGCTCATGATTAACCTGCACAGCAACATAACCACTTACATTTTTGGAATAATGCCTTTCAGTTTTGCCACGGTTTGCCGTGTATACATTAAACAAACGTTAAATAGATGCAATTATCATTTGCATATAACCATTTCCCCCAAATGGGTGCTGTAGGTGCACATGTATAAAGCACTTTATTTGTATTCATAGGTGTAACTATGATTATATGTTAATTATGAGTTTCAATTGCAATTTAAACTGCAAACGTCAATTTGTTAAACATGAAATTTTTTTCATTATATCATACCTTTAGGTTGAAACAATCTAAGTGGAATTTTGTGGTAAACAGTGAAAACATCATCAACTATGCACTTAAATTTTAAACGGATAAGAAAAATGGCACTTTACTGGATTGAAATGATTTTAAATAATTGTTAAAGCACTCTCCAATTATACAAAAGTTTTCAGTAAATAGGGTTAAAGTAGCCCTAGTGATAATTGGGGGTAAACAATGAATTTACAAAATTCAATGTCTTTAACCATTAACATGTTAAGTGCTTTGGAAAAACTAGAACTGTTGGAAGGACATCATGATCGAATATCCAGCATACAGAAAAGGATTATTGAGGGCAAATAAGGGTGTTTCAGCTGACGTCATGAGGTCACATGATTTTGTTTACATTGCCATTTTGTCGGTCAAAACCACTGTCGTTTGCTGTACACTTAATTAGACTTACATACGTTTGCATGTTGTTATATAAGATTTTTTTTAAGAGATAATTATGCCGGAATCTTGCTGTACCTTTGGTTGCACTAGTAGATGTGTGCGGGGGAATAAAAAGACATTTTCTCGAATTCCATCTGATCCTGATCGACGTTTGAAGTGGGTTTCTGCTGTACAACGCAACAGCTTCCAACCTATGGTAGGCCTTACACACTAGGATTTGCAGCGAGCACTTTATATCAGGTATGTAGGCTTTGTCTGAGTATGACGAACAATCAGATGGCTTTAACGGTAAAGTTACTCTTCGTATACCCGGTGAAAAAGAAAAATCGGAAGGGAGCAAAAAACTACAATCAGTCAAATTTGCTGAACTGGTACTGACAGGTTAGCATGTAGTATGTTTGTTGTACGTGTGATGTGACTGAGCTATGTGAAGATGTGTGAAACGCAACGATGCCCCTGCCCTGCAAAATGGAGTCCAGTTGAGTAAGAGTCATGTGATGAAATCCCTATATTGTCAAGCTAATGACTGTTTACAGTTTATGAAGATAAACAAAAGATAGTCACCCTACAACCTTTTATGATCTCATGATGTCCAAAGCATGAATCAGGATGTGTTCTATTGCTATCCTGCACTTTAAGTCAGGACTCACATGGAGGTCGTTACGTGTATTACACAAGACGGATATCCCAACAAGCACTTAAGAAAACAATAACACTTAAATCATATCTTTTCATAACTTTTAAAATATTAAACTACAAAACAATTACTGAACTTTTAAGTACTGCAATACTTGAACAAAATATTTCCTTAATTTTTGCAAAGTGTTTCCTTCCATGTTAAGTGACGTAAAGAGCTTCCTTACCCCAACTTGTTTGTTTGATCGGCAAGGATCATGGAAACATCGGTAGGAACAACATATGGCAAACATAAATTGCTAAACACTGTAATAAAACTAATAGAAACCAAAGGCTATGACATGCAATGGTCATTTTTTCAAATATAAAAGCATATGTAATTTTCCAGGCCCATCCATAGCTTTCATATTTTAAAGGGATGCTCCACTTTTCTCTTTTCTTCCAACATATCCTTTCAGTATCCCCATGTTTCATCAACCCTATCCATTTCCCTTCACCCGCCTATTTTTCCTCTACCTACTCTACCTACTCGAGCTACTCAATCCCGTTTTTCCTTACACAGTTCCCTTTTCCAAGCACCTTGTTCTGACCTCAAGTCTTTTCCCTTTTTGGAATGGAGAGAGCTTCCTTTAAGCTCGCCACAACTGACACAAACTCTGCTTTGAGAACTATGCAGCTCTCAACTGAAACCTCATGAGCTTGCAGAAAAAACAAGGTTATTTGAGGCTTAAGCTTACTGCAAGCAGGTACAGTATAAACTCACCATGCTAACAATGCACTTGTATGAGGTACCAAAAAGTTAATGAGCTTAGTCTACTATCCACAAGCTCGTGAGCTACCGACAAGCTCACAAGCTACCGACAAGCTCAAGCTCACGACAAGCTCACAAGCTACCGACAAGCTCACGAGCTACCGACAAGCTCACGGGCTACCGACAAGATCACGAGCTAAAG
>JAIGNY010000634.1:155000-225000 GCA_020152595.1 Chiridota heheva
CTGCAGACACGACTGGGGAATGGTCCATTAACAATTGTGACAACAGTGAGTGTGTGACATCACTCTCCTCAAGTAAATTTTCTATGCCTGTCATTTCTAAGCAAACTTGTTACAAGCTAAAACTTGATATCTCCTAAACACAATAAGATATGAAAGTTCCTTCACTTTTCTTCTAATTTTGAAAGTATTTGGTCTGTTACCAAAAATATCTTAACCATGTTTCTCGTCCACAGAAAGCCTGGTTCTGTCACTCTATATCACTCTTGCTGTACCACAAGCAACTCTCTCACCGGAACAAGAATCACACTGTTCCTGTTGTATCAATAGGGGAGAAGCCGGTCCCCCAGGGTCTCCTGGAGTCCCAGGGGCACCAGGACCCAGCGGTATACCAGGTAGGTACTTCTGTTTTTATTTGATTGATAGTGTTACTTTGTGTAGGAGATGGGGGTTAGGGGATTCCCTCACCTATTTGGGCCCCACCAAATACTGCATTTTGGGGCAGACCTTAAAGCAAAATTCAGGCAATTTTATGTTTGAGCCATAGTTTTAAATTTTAGAGTAATTTTAATTGCCCCCCTACATTTGGACTCTCCTGTCTTTTAGAGTTATATGTGGCAGATGGGTAAAGAAAAAGTAGAGTAATAGGATTAGTTCATTGGTATAGCTAAAAAGCTAAATCCATCTGAGCCATTAGGGCCGGTGCCTATTCTCGGCTTCCATGTCGCAAGTAGATGAGAGCACATGACTCCCCATGGATGGGATGCCAGTCCATCACAGGTTAACTCCCAAGCAGTGCTGGTACTCATTTTACAGCTGAGTGGACTGAAGTAAGTAAAGTGTCTTCCCCAAGGACACAATGCAGTGCTCACGACCAGGATCGAACCTTTCCTTTACCACCGAGTCACTGCACCTCTTTATCAGTATAAGAAAGAAGACATGTTAAGAATGGTACAGAAAGTGTTCACAAAAGATGTACTCTGTTAAAATTGATTTTAAAGTTTGTTTGTTTGTTTGATGAGGGCTTAATGGCACCATGACAGCAAGGGTCAAATTGTGCCTGAGAGGTTAGATCATTCCAGAGGTAGGAAGGAAAGAAAACCGGGGGAGATTGAGAGAAACACAAGAACTAAAAGCCAGAAAGCTGGGATCGAGAGAGAAGGTGCATGGGTGAAAAAAAACAAAGTAGAGAGAGGGGGGTGGGAGAGGAGGACTAAATATGGTTGTAGAGGGAAGCATGATGAAGGAAGGAGATAATTTTATTCGAAGAGTTTTTCTGGAAGAGCTCGGCTATTGAGTTGTGGGGAGCAAGGGAAGCTCTGGGGAGGTTGTACAGGGGGCAAGCAAGGAGAACGTGATGGACTGTAAGGGTGCAATGGCAATTGTTGCAGAGGGGTTGGGGGAGCCAATAAGCAGGTGGGAGTGAGTGAGGTGGGAGTGACCAATTCTAAGACGGGTAATCTGAACGTTGTTGACACGGGATAGGTTGTGAGTAGTGGGTTTGATTGGAATGGTGGGTTGGATGACGTGGAGTTTGTTATCAATTTGGGAGTCCCATGAGGTTTGCCAGCGGTCAAGAAAAAGGGAAGCGATAAGCAGTTTGATGTCAGAAAGGGTTTTGGGAAATAGAGTAGGGGGAGGTTGAGGGTAAAAGTGCTTTCTGTTTTATGTCGAGATCAGACCAGTTGTGATATCATATCCTCAAAATGATTCCTCAAAATGATTGTGGATTTCAATCATCATTTAAATATTTTCTTACATTTTATGATTCCACCACCATTGGATATGTCAGAAGAGTATTCAAACATGTCACGATAGAGAGTGTAGCACTCCCACAGGACTATGATTTTGTGAAGAAAAAAAAAAAATTAAGGCTATTTCTGTCATTTGGATTGTCAATTCCTGCTATGGTTCATACTGTACTACATTACAGAGAAGACTAAAATACTTTTATCATGATCGTAATTATAGGCCACACTTAAAATGCCAACCACAGGGGTTATTAGAGTTAGGCCGCAAATAAAAAACCTCAAATTTTGTAGATTTCTTATTCTTATTTAAAACCTCTCACATTCCTTGTCATGAAACTCTTTAAAATTGCAAGATAAATTCCTCAACAAGCCATTCATGCAAAAAAAAAAAAAAAAACTTAATTTTTTGTGGTACAAAATCAGGGAAAATTTAAGACTATTTCCTGAGGCTTTAAAAATGAAATTTCAATTGTTTTTATTACCAAAATCAACTTAAATCATACTATTAACATATGATCATAAACAAATCTGTTAATTGCTATTTGGTCTTTTATTGATTAGTTATCTCAATTAATTTGATGGAGGCGGCAAACAAACGGCTGTTTTAAGTCTTACATGGCTTTCAGAATAGGTTTGGTTTGGTTTGTTGATATTTAACGGTACCGCCACAGTCAGAGTCAAATGTGCCAAGAGGGTGTTAATAAATAATGGTGTAAGAGTAAGTATAGTGGGGAGATGAAAGGTTTGTAAGAAAGATAAAGGGGAAAAGCTGAATGTGGGAGAAAAATTTAGGCGAAAAGAAAGGGGTGAAAGGTTAGGTGTAGAAAGGGAGGAGGGGAGTAGATTATATGTGATGGAAGAGGTTGTTGTTGCGGAGGAAGTTGATGATGTTTGAGGAAGAATTGTTTTCGAATAAGTCCAAGAGTGAGAAGAGAAGAGATCTGGAATTCTGGTATAGAGGACAGGTCAAGAAAATATGCTTGATGGAGAGATCAATGTTGCAAGTGGGGCAGAGAGAGGCAGGGGAGCAGGATAAGAGATGTGAGTGAGTAAGAGAGGAGTGGCCGAGGCGAATGCGGGTGACAACAATGTCTTCCCTGCAGTTGCGACTGTGCAGAGGGGTGTTGGTCCCGACTTTAGGTTTGATTGTGTGAAGTTTATTACTGGTTTTGTAATTCCAGAAGTTTTGCCAGGTTTTGTTGATGTACTTGGAGATGGAGAGATGGAGGTCTGAGTGTGGAATATGAAAAGGAGAGATGTTATTTGACAGAGCTTTGATGGCGGCTCTGTCGGCTCTCTCGTTGCCAGGGATGCCGACGTGGCTGGGAATCCATAAAAAGATAATTTTCTTTCCTACAAGGAAAGACTGTGGAGTTTGTTGAGGATTTGTAGAATGAGAGGGTTGGGCCAGAGCATGTTGAGGATGGCAGTGAGGACAGATTTAGAGTCAGAGAAGATATCAAAATGGGCGGAAAGAGAGTTCTATGAAGTTCATAGCTGGGAGGATGGCCTTTGCCTCGGCAGAATAGCTTCCTATTTCCCCAATTTTGCTTTTAAGGAGGAAAATTTTTCAACATTTTTTGCAGGGAATGGATTGTCCATGAATTTATCTTGCAATTTCTAAGAGTTTGATGACCAGGGATGCAAGAGTTCCCAAATAAGAATAAACAATCAACAAAATTTGAGGGTTCTTTTGGCCTATAAGATAGAGGACACAAATACAAACCAAACTGTGAAGAAACTATTTTGATGTCTTGTTGTACAGGAAATATCCAAATGTAAAGCTATCAAATTTGTTTGGAAATGACTCACGACTGGTGTTAAAACCTATAGTCTAATGCAAATCTAGAACAATTGTGAATGTTATTTGATTAAAACTTATTAGACTTATTGTCTTAAAGGAATATCTATCATTAAAAAGAGAAAAATGTTTAAAACAATTTAGTACAAAAATCATGTTGATATGTTATTCCTACCATAATTTTTCAGAATTTCATGCTCTTTATGAGGTAAAAATCCATATACCTTTAATATGTGATATTTTATATATATATATGATTATGGTTATTTTTTGCAATTGGACCTTGGAAATGTAAATATCCATTTTGCACAGGACAACTCAACAGTGTGAATGCAATAATGTTGTTTTCCAAAACAACTTCAATTCAGCTTTTGAATGAACAACACTAGCATAGATACATGAAAATTTGTGGGTGGGATCAGGGAGTTGTCATTTAGATTACTATCAGTGTGTTTTTCCACCTAATGATATTTCCTGTTGAAATGTGCCTCAGGATAACCTTTCAAATTCAAATAAAGTGATGATTTATGGTTTTATTCATGTGCCAAGAACGAAAACGTGGAAGTAGCTTGTCAAGAATTTGAGAAGTAAAAGTTTAAAAAAAGGTCAATTTTCTAGGAAACACACATGAATTATTTATTTTTGAGTTTAGATGAATTACAGTTTTTTTTTTTTAATAGATGTGTGGAACCAAACAATAAAGTTTGATGATATCTGTTTGTTGATATTGATTGGATTAATCGGTTTATGATGCTGGTTGGCACATCAAAGGCAAAGTTCAGGTTGTAACAAAGAGGTAAAATAATATCAGCATAAGAGGTAGAATTATAGCACTCTGCAGAGGGCGGACCTTTGCCCCTTGTTCATTCCCAATCCGGAGTACAATCTGCATTAGACACCAAGTTATAACCCCAAACAATCTCTTTCTCGCTCTTAATCTGTATTTCCATTTGCATTCTTAACCCTTCAGGATCTACGTACACTCTGATCATTTTTTCAGTTTTATTCAGGTTAAGCATTCATTGTTTGAGCTCTATTCAGCCAGGATTCACATTCCATCATTTTCCTTTCATGCATGAAGCAATTGTTTTGATTCTCTTTGATACCAGAAACCACTTGATCTGATTTTCTTAAGAGTGCAAAAAATGTATTGTTTTGAATTAATTGTTCACAACATTCCATTGAAATCCATTGAAAGGTTTAAAGTCTTTACAGATCTCATCCTAAAACATCCCCACCCCTCCATTTCTGCCCTTCCCCTCTTCCAATATCTTCCACATTTTAATCACTTCTTCCTGAAACAGTAACAAAACCACACACCAAATCTAATCAAAATCCTATCATTGTTTATTAAGATATCTTGATGACAACAAACAAACAAACACAGACAAACAAACAAGAGGCGGAAACATAACCTCCATTAAACTTCGTTGGCGGAGGTAATAATTGTGCATAGAAAAGGAAAGTTAACTAAAAGGCATAAAAGTATGAAACATAATTTTTTTTGTTTTCCAATTTGTTATAAGGGTGGGAGGGAGGTCATTTTTCGTGGTTTGGAAGGGGCATGGGTTGAAAGTAAGATTGAGAACCTGTTAAATTCAGATCTTGTAAAAACAAACTCTTTTGAGTTTCAAAAATCAGAATTTCATCAAAAGTTGGTCAGCCTTAACTCCAAAACTAAAAGTGCTGTTTTCAAAATTCACAAACTGATCAGCTCAAATTTTAATGCTCTTTTAACCAATATAGAAAGTGCTACATGTCCATAGGCAGTGAATAAATGACTTTTCCACTAGAAAGTCAGTTATTTTGATTTGATTTGATTGATTTATTTTCCATTTTCATGCATATATTACAATATATATAATAAAAAAAAACATCACAACTTTTGAGAAAATGGTGGATGGGCTTAGAAGCTGGAGCTTTTACAAGGAGCCCACCGTAACTTAAATTCAATGATTAATCACAAAGGAAATGTATAGAAAAAAGAAATTGTGAAAATAGAAGAAAAAAAGGACACCCCACCCTTTCCTCCCCCGGACCCCCCCCCCCCCCTCCCTTCCCACTCGGTAACATAAAGAAGCCTAAGCGGAAAGTAATAAAATGGTTGGGTAGAAATAGATAAGACATCAAATATAATCATAAACTAAGTGGAGATGAAAATACATGAAGGTAAACTAGAGTTGGTCATATTTAGATATAAGTGTCTTTTTTAACTTTTCAGTTATTGTTTCGTCTTCGGACATTTCTTGATCATTTTAACAAAAGTAATCTGCACTTTTATCTTTAATAGGAAACCATGGTAATAACGGGAACAATGGACAAATAGGACTACCTGGAGTTAAAGGAGATAAGGGCAATCGTGGTCCAGAGGGACCGAGAGGTAACAAAGGATTAGAAGGGCTAGCGGGTGTCATGGGAAAACATGGCATTCAAGGCCTAACTGGACCACGTGGAACTATTGGTCCCATAGGGGATCCAGGAGAAGCTGGTCCTATGGGACCACCTGGCTCAAGAGGATCAAAAGGTGATCGAGGTGATGGTTACTGGGCAGGGATACGACATGGACTACAAGGGGGGAATCCGAGAGGGCAGTCTGCATTTTCTGTAGCGTGTAGCACACAATTTCACGCCGATCCAATCGAGGACAGCTATCTGATATTTGATACTGAATTTGTTAATATTGGAAATGATTTTGACATAGCCCGTGGAACTTTTAATACGAGAATAAATGGTACTTACTACTTTGTGCTGCATGCAAACAAATGGTCCAATCAGAACCACTTGTACCTTAAAATAATGAAGAATGGTGTACTTATGACTGCCCTCTATGAGGATGCGGGTTTTGATTATTACGATGCGGCGAGTACAAGCTTGCTTTTACATCTAGTGCAGGGGGATCAAGTCTGGGTTTTACTGCACGTGAATAATGAAGTGTATGGTGGTCTATCAAAAATGACCACATTTTCTGGATGGCTCATTTTTGAAGATCCTGAACCATATTACTAACGTCTACTTTTCCATAAGTTTCAGCTATAAAGATTTAGAAGTAATACAGTTTTTATACGACATATTATTGACTCTGAAACAAAAATATTATATATATAAAATATTTTCTATGGAGTCTGACCAAAATCAATACACTGATTGGACAAAAAATAGTGACAAATACAAGTCAGCTCTGGCCAGAAAAACAAGAGCTAGTTCTCATCAGAAAATTAATGTAACAACCGGTTTTGGCCAGTCAACTCTGGCTAAATCTGTGAGTTAGCTAGACAAATAGTTGTGAGGCAGGTCTAGCAAGGAAGCTATATGGCACACTTGAAATGGCAACCACAGGGTACTCACTGTTAGGCTGCATAGAAAAAGCCTCAAATGTTGTTGAATTTTTATTCTTATTTAAAATCTTTTGCATTCCTGGTCATGAAACTCTTAAAAATTGCAAAATAAATTCCTTACTAATCCATTCTCTGCAAAACAAAATGTTAAAAACTGTCCTTATTTTCAAGTGTGGCCAATAGGCCAGTTTTAATCAGAAAGCCATAGGTCATTTCTGGGCAGACAACCATAGGACATTTCTAGGTAGACAGCCATCTGTAATTTCTAACCAGACAGTCATATACCAGTTCTAGTACATAATAAAACATTTTTTTCAAGCACTTTTCTTTTATGAACAAGTTTTTACTTGATATGATTGATTACAGTGACCCTTGTGATAATTTGGGATAAACAGTCATTCTCCGGAATTCAATGATTTTTCAGCCGTTTGAGTAAAACGGATTAGAAATACTGTTCAGTGTGTATGAAAATAAAATAAAAGATAGCAACCTTATTTCCATTCAAAGGATTAGTTCAGTGAGAGAGAGAGAGAGTTGAACACACAATTACAATGACGGGGTCGTCGCCTGCGTATTCGGTTATGATAGTACAAATGCTATCACGAAACGCTTAATACGACCCGGACGAGAACACAGGTACGACGTGACGGACAGACATAACATCGACAACCAAGTCAATGTCCACGGCCTTTGATAACCAGTTGTGGTGCACTGGCGTGTCTACCCACCCCAGGATTGAACCCGGGGCCTCGTGGTCTGTAGACAGGTATGATAACCGCTACGCCACAGTAGGTAGATAAGTTCAGTGGTCAAGCAAGTTTATTTTATATGAAAAAGGACTTTAGAGAAACAAAATGGTGGAGAAACCAGTATAAGAGAAACAAAATGGTGGAGAAACCAGTATCTTATTCTGTTCAGGAGATATTCAAGTTTAAATCTCTGTCTTATCTATGTAGAAATGACTGGTGTTGTAAGTCTTCTATGGAAGGTTGGCATCCTCATCCTCACATTCTTAGCAATTGTCAGATTGTTAATGGATTTTGAAATAAGATTGATTTAACTTTTGAAGTATTTGAAATTTTTTCCATAAACTTTCTTCAGGTGGTAAAATTATAATTACCCTTACAAGATTCTGTTTTATTACTTTCCTGACAAATCCAATGGTTTTTAAGCCTCAAATTATAAAACAATACATAAAGACTTTTAAGAATATTGGAGGAATAGTTTGATTTCAGTCGTTTCTACACAAATGATACCAAACTTTAGACTTATGTATCTCCTTAATGAAATAAGTTTTTTCAATGCTTTCTTTGCCATTTTGTTTCTGTTGAAGTCTTCTTTTATATACGATAGACTTGCTTGACCCCTGAACTAATCCTTTTATATATGATAGACTTGCTTAACCACTGAACTAACCTTTTATATATGATAGACTTGCTTGACCCCTGAACTAATCCTTTTATATACGATAGACTTGCTTAACCCCTGAACTAATCCTTTTATATACGATAGACTTGCTTAACCCCTGAACTAATCCTTTTATATACGATAGACTTGCTTAACCCCTGAACTAATCCTTTTATATACGATAGACTTGCTTGACCCCTGAACTAATCCTTTTATATACGATAGACTTGCTTGACCCCTGAACTAATCCTTTCATATACAATAGACTTGCTTAACCCCTGAACTAATCCTTTTATATACGATAGACTTGCTTGACCCCTGAACTAATCCTTTTATATCAATAGACTTGCTTAACCACTGAACTAATCCTTTTATATATGATAGACTTGCTTGACCCCTGAACTAATCCTTTTAAATACGATAGACTTGCTTAACCACTGAACTAATATTTTTATATACAATAGACTTGCTTAACCCCTGAACTAATCCTTTTATATATGATAGACTTGCTAAACCACTGAACTAATCTTTTATATACGATAAGATTTGCCTAACCCCTGAACTAATCCTTTTATATATGATAGACTTGCTAAACCACTGAACTAATCCTTTTATATACGATAAGATTTGCCTAACCCCTGAACTAATCCTTTTATATATGATAGACTTGCTTAACCACTGAACTAACCTTTTATATATGATAGACTTGCTTAACCCCTGAACTAATCCTTTTATATATGATAGACTTGCTTAACCCCTGAACTAATCCTTTTATATATGATAGACTTGCTTAACCCCTGAACTAATCCTTTTATATATGATAGACTTGCTTAACCACTGAACTAACCTTTTTATATATGATAGACTTGCTTAACCCCTGAACTAACCTTTTATATATGATAGACTTGCTTAACCACTGAACTAATCCTTTTCACACATGGGGCCAAAACATTTCAAAGAGCAAGCACATTCATCGATCTCTAGGTGATGATACTGCGGGTGATGACAACCCATTTTTGAGAAACAGTTCAGCCAAAATGTTGTCAACTTTGCCCCCTCATTTCAACAGCTGTCATTTTTATACATACTTGATGATTTAAGTCTATCAGCACTAAAACTTTAAGCAAAGCCTGAAGAAAAGAGAATTGAATGGAATGTAACGATAGTGAAAAGTCTACCTCTGTAAATATATCCTTAGATGAAGTGTGTGAGTATCTCATTAAAAGCAAAATGTGTATCTGCAAAAGTAGAATAGAATATTAACAACGACAAAAAGTTTAATAAAAGATTACTTCGACTGTCAGACATATTTTGCTTGTATAATAAAGGTCAAAACTTGTGATGGAATGTTTGATATCTTACTGTTCTCTTAAAGAGATTTTGATTCTTAAAAATGTCACAATATTGTTTTAGAATAACTGGTAAAGAAGATCTATTGTAGAAAAGTGATATCACATGCTCATTTTTTGTAACAATTGTTTATGTCTTTGCAGAGTTGGAATTAATTAAAACATTTCCCACGGTTCTGAATAAAGGTGTCGAAAATCTTCCCATGACAAATCATGACAGAAGTAATATGTAGTAAATACATCTTTATATACTGCCCTCTTTCGCAATTTAATGTACTATTCATCGCACAATTACACGGGGGAAGTTTTTAGGGCACATATTTACCATGTATACTGTTGCTTACTCAAGAAATCTTTCAACAACAAAAATTCAAAATAAAATAAAAAAATCTTCCCATGAATTCCTGTTCTTCCCACATTTATAACTACCGGAACAGTATATCTTTTTTCCAGGTCTGTGTCTTTAAATGAAAAGAAATTTAATATTTTTCATCTTAAAAATATTTCTCCCCAAGAATTTTCAGATGGATGATCATACTTTCTTCGATAGACTCTAATTTTACTATTCAGCTACAAAATCCTCCAGAATCCAAAATGCTACAGACCTCCGTGGTGTAGTGGTTAGTGCTTTGTCCTCTCACCCGCACGTCCCAGGTTCGAACCCCTGTGGGTCTGCAACCAGTGAGTTCACAACTAGTTATCAAAGGCCGTGGCCATCTTGATATAATGTCCAGCACTGGATGCTTTCAGGACGTTAAACATTGCTATGCTATGCTAAAATCCACTAGTTGCAATTGACAAAAGCTCAGAAAATAATGTGGGGATGTGATGTCACTGATCTGTTCTCAGTTTTCTACATATATGTTTTAGTAGTTGAAAGTAGAATATCTCCTTAACGGAGTAAGATTTTTCAGTACATCTTTAATCTTCTCGTTCCTTTTTTTGTCTAACTTTTTCATGTAAAATAACCAGACCCCTAGCTTGATTTAAAAAGGGGCAGGGTGCTAGACTTGTTAAGGGACACATTAATGTGAGTGTTAAGTGCTGTGTCTTTTTGGCATGGAGTCCAGGTGCCCCCTTAAGATTCAAGCCCCTGGTGAAGAAGCTCTGTGATTTTAGCTATCATACATCTCAGAATGAATAATTCCGACTGATAAGGACCAGTCATCAGCCAAACTGGATAATTGCTTACTATGCTATCATTCTGTGTTCTGTATCCATGTAAGGTATTTCAATTATGAAAATGATTTAGATTATCAATTTCATTTTTTTAAACATTATTTTGAGGGGCAGGGCGGGCCTCCAGAGGGCAAGGTGGGCCACTCATGTGAAACTGCAAAGCTAAGGGTCTAAAACCATGTGTAACCACTAAACAAATCCTTTAAAGGAAGCTTGGAAATGTTCCTGTTTTGATTTGAAAATGATCAATGAATAGGCCGATCGAGTGATAATCCATGTTTCTGGGTCTGATGGAAAATATTCAGTGAAATAAACCGGTGCAGCAAATAAATAAAAATCTTGCCTGATTAAGTATTTACCCTTTTTCCTAAATCTCTTGAAAAGTCTAATATAAGTCTAACCAACAGAAAGTGACATCAGCAACATTCAATTTACATGCTACCATAATATGAGCAAAGACTCATTTTTCTATTTTAATTCTTTTGTAGGTAAAGACTACTTCTTCTAATTTCAGAGGTCAAAGGTAGAGGTCATTTCCTTGACCTTACAGAAAATCATGGAATGACCTAAAGGTGGTACAAAGACTGTTGCCCCTTCTCATGGGTTGAATTAATCCCATTCCTCCCAAATTTTATAAGATTTTAATTTGATTATATAATTACTTGTATCTTAACCAGATGAGGAAGTTCCTGGAATTTAGGTTCTTTAGTATAAAAAGTCCTGAATGAAGATGAGCATTAAAAAATGGAGTTAAACATTCAACTTTGGAACACAAGATACATCCAGGGGTGTCGGAAGGAGCTCGGAGCAAGGAGGGAAGGGGGAGGGGGGGGGAAGAAAATCAAGTGAGGGCACTTTTTCACAGTAATTGAGGAGCACTTTTCATTTTCAAAAGGGGCACTTTTGTCAGTTTTTAAAAAAGTGGGTTTGAGCATAGGCAGGATTGGAGGAGCAAGGGCACTTGCCCCACCCTACTTTATGCCAAATGTATACTTTTTGTATGGTGATCTTTTTTTGTATGTTAGCGTGATTTTGTAATTTTCTCACAACTGCCCCTCCCAGTTTGGACTTTTCCCCCAACTTTCAGAAAGCAAATCCTGCCTATGGGTTTGAGATTCGGGAGCCAGGATCAATGTTGGCAGCTACCTATCGGGCAAATAGTTAAAATGCCTTCATTTGAAAATTATTGCTTTGAAAATTATTCGGGCCATGTCCCCCCACCCCCTCCCACCATGGTCCCTTCCACTACAGCCCTCAATGTAAGGCCCCTGGTAAATGACATGCTGCTTTATTGTGTCAAATAAATACTAAATGTATGATACATCTTCTATGTAGACTACTTTGTAGGATTTGTGAGTGAGTGGATTTAAATTTGTTTTCAAGCGTCAAGAATAACCTATAATTTCATATAACTTTTAAAAGGGCACCTCCTGCTCGGTACGCACTCAACTTTTAAAAAAGCACCTCCTGCCCCCAACTTTCAAGGCACCTCTTGCCCCATCCGCCCCCAACTTTCAAAAGGGCACCTCATGCTCCCGTCCACCCCTAACTTTCAAAAGGGCACCTCCTGCCTCCATTCGCCCCCCTTACTCTAGGGCAAGGGGAACAGTCGCCCTTGTAGTGCCGACTTCGCTGAATACATCAGAACATTATTTCTATTACCCTCACCTATAATAACTGAGTTGAGAAATATTGTAATGTTTACCCGCTCTTGTTTCACTGTTGACAACTTACAAGCTTCATAAGCCCAATACTTCGATGATATCATTTTCACTCCCTTTCATCAACACATCATGAACTTTCACCCCTTACCTAACAATAATCCAAGCAACAAAATTGCCATTCTTCACCATTTCAAAAATGTTATGATATGGAATTTATATGGCGCATTTTGTAGTTTAAAGAAGTATTCATATACACTCTACAACTAACAGACTAGTTCTCCGGCTGCCTATGGGCGCACATGAGCTTAGTACTTGAAAGGGAAAGTGAATGAACGTTTTCACGCTTCTCTTTTCAAATAGTGTACAGAGAACCAGGCAGGGGTGACTCTCCTGTCGTCGGGACCGACAGATTAACGTCCCCTCCAAAGGACGGTGTCGCCATTTAATCAATACCACTTCTCTCAACAGCTGAATGAGGAGTAGGAGCTGATGTTCGGCGTATCTGTCTGCATAGCTTTGAACAAATCAAGTTATACCTCCTATATCTATCATTGTTCAACTTGCACCATTTACAACAAAATGAAAAAAGATAGAAGCTGTGCATCATAAAAAAATATATATATAAAAAATAGATCAAATATACATATTATCCAAAAAAGGTGAATCATTTCAAATCATTTTTATTAATAATTCTAAATTTATTGATCATTTGGTTGTTAACCCTTAATACCACAAATATCAAGTTGTTATTTCAAAAGTTACCCAAACTTTTGTAAACTGCAGAAGAAAAGAAAAGTTGGAACCATGTCAAAAATGTATGCCACAGTTGGAGATTTATCTCTTCACTGGTTTCCTACAAAAACACACAAATATCCTGAAAAACAGCAACAAAATCAGACAAGTCAGGACAAAAAAGTGACTTCACATTAACCACATTTCCTTTCGTTTGATCTGTTTGTTGTTATGGTGAAGAAAAGGATACACTTAGGTTATATCAGAAATCCTTCATCGCTGTTCATTCTTCACAAATATACAAAAAAATGTCAGGTGAATATTTTTAGGTTTTTGTTATTTTTTTCCTGCTGTGAACGACGAAACAAAGAGACTCCAAAAAGATCAAATGAAGTTTGACATTCAGGGTAGCACAGACCTAATAATACTCTGCCAGCCCAAAATGAGAACTCAGAGAAAAGAGCTAACTAATAAAACTATTTTAGAGGGCTCCCATTTCATTGGACAGGGAGTTTAGAAGTTGACAATTTCAGGGATGGTAGGTCTTGACTATGCGTGTCCAAACTTGATGAGATCTGCTTCAGAAAAAGTTTCATGGGGAACTATTTTACCATGGACCCACACCAAAATTTGAGTCATTTGGTCAGGTGCCTAACACCTCTTCACTTCAGCCCTTATTGAAATGACCATCATCCGAAAGACATTAGGTGGTACTTTTCAGAAAAGATTTTGATTGTACTCAAAATTTCCAGTTTCTGGTTCAAAAAAATACCCTGAACTTAAGAATTTTGTCATTGGTTTCAACGGGGCAAGAAATAAGTTCTGCACTACGTGTTAGCAGCTTAACTTCTATTGGTAGCACAAGAGTAATAAGTATTTCCCTATTGAAACCTATGATACATGCATCAAAATCGGGATTATTTTTGTATCACAAAAAAGAAGTATGGATATAGCAGTGTTGTTTCCAGAAAGGTACTATCTAATATCCTTTCTGATGAGAGTAAATTCCCCAAGAGTACACCTGAGGTATTAGCCCTTTTTGAGCCCAAAGTCAGAGGGTACCACAAGGGCCACTTGCTCCGAGGGCCCGAGCTCCCCTCTACTTTTAGCATCCGTGTCCTCTACAGCCATTTAATGGTAACGAAGATCACGGTCCCCAAAGCTTTGACTCTGGAAGATAGTAAATTATCTCATGAGATGACACTATTACCAGGATTGCAGGATGGTGAAATAGTACTGTAAAGATCTCTGTCTACTGTCAAGATATATACATTTCATAAACCAACCAAAAATTACATGTAAAATGGCAGCCTTTCAGGGTTGTTAAGTCAGTCACCTATTGCTCTTTATCATTTGCAGATTAATCCTCACCTTGTTCCGTTCCACTTATTGTAAGGCTCGAAAGCAATTAAAACCAATTTTGTTCTCAAAGTAAAATTTGAAAAGTTTTCAATTATTCAAAATTCAAATGATTTTCTTCTCTATTATGGGAAACTGGATGTAAGAGTTCTACTTAAAATTCAGTACATCTTATTTTCTATCCACATATCGTCCCTCTTTTCGCGTAGTGACGAATGTCATTTGTGTAGTGACAAATGTCAAAATTGAAATTATTAATTCCGCATACTGACGAATGTTTGGAAAATTTTGAAGCTTGATGAAATAAAAGTTGATAAACGTATTATATAGCTTTACATATCATTGGAAAGAGCAAATGCTAGTCTTTTGACAATTTTACTTACAATAAAGATATTTTAAGCAAAATCTTAGTTCGTGAAGCTTCAAAGACATTCGTCAGTATGCGGAAATATTAATTCAGTTGTTCGCACCAATTTTCATTTCACCTAAATAAGACATTTGTCAGTATGCGGAAAGACGAACGATATGTTGTGACCAGACCTCAAGACTTCAATGGTAGTAGATGTGTTTAAAGGAAATTGTCCCATCCCTGGTCTACCAACCAATGAAATTCAAGAATCTAAAAATCAAAAGATTTTATTTCATTTTCATGGAAGATAATATAATATAATGCTTTCTTATATAGCGCTATTTACACGTAAGTTGTATGCTCAAAGCGCTTACATTAGAATGAGGCAGCTGCCAACATACAGCCCACAATCCTGTACTATTACCCTGCTAGAATAGAATGAGGCTGCTGCCAACATACGGCCCACAATCCTGTACTATTACCCTGCTAGAATAGAATGAGGCTGCTGCCAACATACGGCCCACAATCCTGTACTATTACCCTGCTAGAATAGAATGAGGCAGCTGCCAACATACGGCACACAATCCTGTACTATTACCCTGCTAGAATAGAATGAGGCAGCTGCCAACATACGGCCCACAATCCTGTACTATTACCCTGCTAGAATAGAATGAGGCAGCTGCCAACATCTGCCCACAATCCTGAACTATTACCCTGCTAGACTAGAATGAAGCAGCTGCCAACATACGCCCACAATCCTGTACTATTACCCTGCTAGAATAGAATGAAGCAGCTGCCAACATACGCCCACAATCCTGTACTATTACCCTGCTAGAATAGAATGAGGCAGCTGCCAACATACGGCCCACAATCCTGTACTATTACCCTGCTAGAATAGAATGAAGCAGCTGCCAACATACGGCCCACAATCCTGTACTATTACCCTGCTAGAATAGAATGAAGCAGCTGCCAACATACGGCCCACAATCCTGTACTATTACCCTGCTAGAATAGAATGAAGCAGCTGCCAACATACGCCCACAATCCTGTACTATTACCCTGCTAGAATAGAACGAGGCAGCTGCCAACATACGCCCACAATCCTGTACTATTACCCTGCTAGAATAGAATGAAGCAGCTGCCAACATACGCCCACAATCCTGTACTATTACCCTGCTAGAATAGAACGAGGCAGCTGCCAACATACGGCCCACAATCCTGTACTATTACCCTGCTAGAATAGAATGAGGCAGCTGCCAACATACGGCCCACAATCCTGAACTATTACCCTGCTAGACTAGAATGAAGCAGCTGCCAACATACGGCCCACAATCCTGTACTATTACCCTGCTAGAATAGAATAAGGCAGCTGCCAACATACGGCCCACAATCCTGTACTATTACCCTGCTAGAATAAAATGAAGCAGCTGCCAACATACTGCCCACAATCCTGTACTATTACCCTGCTAGAATAGAATGAGGCAGCTGCCAACATACGCCCACAATCCTGAACTATTACCCTGCTAGACTAGAACGAGGCAGCTGCCAACATCTGCCCACAATCCTGAACTATTACCCTGCTAGACTAGAATGAAGCAGCTGCCAACATACGGCCCACAATCCTGTACTATTACCCTGCTAGAATAGAATAAGGCAGCTGCCAACATACGGCCCACAATCCTGTACTATTACCCTGCTAGACTAGAATGAGGCAGCTGCCAACATACGGCCCACAATCCTGAACTATTACCCTGCTAGACTAGAATGAGGCAGCTGCCAACATACGGCCCACAATCCTGAACTATTACCCTGCTAGACTAGAATGAAGCAGCTGCCAACATACGGCCCACAATCCTGTACTATTACCCTGCTAGAATAGAATAAGGCAGCTGCCAACATACGGCCCACAATCCTGAACTATTACCCTGCTAGACTAGAATGAGGCAGCTGCCAACATACGGCCCACAATCCTGAACTATTACCCTGCTAGACTAGAATGAAGCAGCTGCCAACATACGGCCCACAATCCTGTACTATTACCCTGCTAGAATAGAACGAGGCAGCTACAACAACATACGCCCACAATCCTGAACTATTACCCTGCTAGACTAGAATGAAGCAGCTGCCAACATACGGCCCACAATCCTGTACTATTACCCTGCTAGAATAGAATAAGGCAGCTGCCAACATACGGCCCACAATCCTGTACTATTACCCTGCTAGAATAGAATGAGGCAGCTGCCAACATATGGCCCACAATCCTGTACTATTACCCTGCTAGACTAGAATGAAGCAGCTGCCAACATACGGCACACAATCCTGTACTATTACCCTGCTAGAATAGAATAAGGCAGCTGCCAACATACGGCCCACAATCCTGTACTATTACCCTGCTAGACTAGAATGAAGCAGCTGCCAACATACGGCACACAATCCTGTACTATTACCCTGCTAGAATAGAATGAGGCAGCTGCCAACATACGGCCCACAATCCTGTACTATTACCCTGCTAGACTAGAATGAAGCAGCTGCCAACATACGCCCACAATCCTGTACTATTACCCTGCTAGAATAGAATGAAGCAGCTGCCAACATACTGCCCACAACTGTACTATTACCCTGCTAGAATAGAACGAGGCAGCTGCCAACATACGCCCACAATCCTGAACTATTACCCTGCTAGACTAGAATGAAGCAGCTGCCAACATACGCCCACAATCCTGTACTATTACCCTGCTAGAATAGAACGAGGCAGCTGCCAACATACGGGCACACAATCCTGTGCTATTACCCTGCTAGAATAGAACGAGGCAGCTGCCAACATACGCCCACAATCCTGTACTATTACCCTGCTAGAATAGAATGAGGCTGCTGCCAACATACGGCCCACAATCCTGTACTATAACCCTGCTAGAATAGAATGAGGCAGCTGCCAACATACGGCCCACAATCCTGTACTATTACCCTGCTAGAATAGAATGAGGCAGCTGCCAACATATGGCACACAATCCTGTACTATTACCCTGCTAGAATAGAATGAGGCAGCTGCCAACATACGGCCCACAATCCTGTACTATTACCCTGCTAGAATAGAATGAGGCAGCTGCCAACATACGGCACACAATCCTGTGCTATTACCCTGCTAGAATAGAATGAGGCAGCTGCCAACATACGGCCCACAATCCTGTACTATTACCCTGCTAGAATAGAATGAGGCAGCTGCCAACATACGGCCCACAATCCTGTACTATAACCCTGCTAGAATAGAATGAGGCAGCTGCCAACATATGGCACACAATCCTGTACTATTACCCTGCTAGAATAGAATGAAGCAGCTGCCAACATACGGCCCACAATCCTGTACTATTACCCTGCTAGAATAGAATGAGGCTGCTGCCAACATACGGCCCACAATCCTGTACTATTACCCTGCTAGAATAGAATGAGGCAGCTGCCAACATACAGCCCACAATCCTGTACTATTACCCTGCTAGAATAGAATGAGGCAGCTGCCAACATACGGCCCACAATCCTGTACTATTACCCTGCTAGACTAGAATGAAGCAGCTGCCAACATACGGCCCACAATCCTGTACTATTACCCTGCTAGAATAGAATGAGGCAGCTGCCAACATACGGCCCACAATCCTGTACTATTACCCTGCTAGAATAGAATGAGGCAGCTGCCAACATACGGCACACAATCCTGTACTATTACCCTGCTAGAATAGAATGAGGCAGCTGCCAACATACGGCCCACAATCCTGTACTATTACCCTGCTAGAATAGAATGAGGCAGCTGCCAACATACGGCCCACAATCCTGTACTATAACCCTGCTAGAATAGAATGAGGCAGCTGCCAACATACGGCCCACAATCCTGTACTATTACCCTGCTAGAATAGAATGAGGCAGCTGCCAACATACGGCACACAATCCTGTACTATTACCCTGCTAGAATAGAATGAGGCAGCTGCCAACATACGCCCACAATCCTGTACTATAACCCTGCTAGAATAGAACGAGGCAGCTGCCAACATACGCCCACAATCCTGTACTATTACCCTGCTAGAATAGATTGAGGCAGCTGCCAACATACGGCACACAATCCTGTACTATTACCCTGCTAGAATAGAATGAGGCAGCTGCCAACATACGGCCCACAATCCTGTACTATTACCCTGCTAGAATAGAATGAGGCAGCTGCCAACATACGGCCCACAATCCTGAACTATTACCCTGCTAGAATAGAATGAAGCAGCTGCCAACATACGGCCCACAATCCTGTACTATTACCCTGCTAGAATAGAATAAGGCAGCTGCCAACATACAGCCCACAATCCTGTACTATTACCCTGCTACGACCTCTTTTGCTGAGCACCAACCGAGAGGGCAGCAGTGCCATTGTTTAAATTCTTTGACCAGTATGACACGACCAGGGATTGAACCCACGACCTTCGGCTGAAAATAAAACGGGTGCTCTACGAATTGAACTAACCAGTCGGATATAAAATACTGGATATTGGTTACACAACAACAGATGTTCCACTTAGCTCCCCCTAAAGTATGCCTTCTTTCAGGTCAAAAGGTGTTGTAAAATAAATCTTTTGACTAAACAAAGTGTAAAGTCCATCAAAATTTAAAACCTAGAGTCAGTTTTATGACACCTATATTAACATACTCCTGTCCATCAAACATCTGAAGCCATAATAGCATCTGAAGGACTTTAATTCTTTCACTTTTTGCTGAACTCTTCAGCCAATTTATTTGGTCAATGTTACGACAGTCAAGTTTTAAATTTAAGCACAACTTCAGAGCATCCCGATAATAATTGGAGTTTTCTATTAAATTAAAGAGTTTGTACCTACATCCTTACATCCTTAAACATTTATGTAATACTTTACATCCTTTAACATTTATGTTATACTTTACATCCTTAAACATTTATGTAATACTCTTATTCTTCCTCATTTAAGCTATTGCAATGTAGTATGGGGGTAATGTTCACCTTCTCATCTAAACTAATCATTATTCAAAGGCTGTTTGTATTATCACCCAATCAAGTTTTCGAGCACATACATCCCCTTTTTACCAGATTATGTTTTCTTAATATTTTTGATATCCACAGACACCAATGCGCTGTATTCATTTTAAAATTTGTTAAGCATCAATTACCAGATATTTAATGAACACTTTTCTTTTACTCATAATATACGTTCTCACAATATTAGGTCCTCCCAACATTTATTTTATCTTCCCATTAATTCTGACCTTTTCAAACGCTCCATTGTATCTACTGCTATTAAGTTCTGAAATCAAATATGCGAGTCTATAAAAAACATAAAAACTGTAAAACTATTTTCTGATAGATTTAAAACAGACACTTATATCTAAATATAACCACCTATAGTTTACCCTCATGTATTTTCATCTCCATTTAGTTTATGTTTTTACTTGAAGTCTTATCTATTTTTACCTAACCACTTGATTACTTTTCCAATGGGCTTCTTTATGTTATATGTTACGGGGTGGGACAAATTGAGCGGGAGAAGGGGGAGGGGGAAGGGGGGAGGGGGTTCTTCTTTTTCTAATATTTGCACTATTTCACTTTTCTAAACATTTGCTTTGTAATTAATTAATTCAAGTTACGGTGGGCTTCTTGTAAAAGCTCTGGTTTCTAAGTCCTTCCATCATTTTCTCATGTCTTTTTATTGTGAATATTGAAATATATGCATGAAACCAGAAAATAAAATAGTAAAAATCACAGGACTCAACTTTCAGAAAATATTCAGAACTTCCTTTAAATATATATATAGTTATGTGCTGACTAGTTATGTGCTGATTATTTCACTAAAGCAAAAAAGAGGGCACTATTGAGAAAAAATAAAAACCAAAAAATAAAAAACATGATCTCTTGTATCACATGTAAAACTAGATAATCAATGATGTAAGTAGCTCAACATATATTTTAGGGTGGTTATGCCTGTTTTTGTGGGTGGTTTGTCAATTTGAATAGGCTGGAGTAGTTAGGAATACACGTCACTGCTGTGGGAAGTGGGAGAAGCGGGGATGGGGATGGGGAAGCGGGGGAGGGGGTGGGGAAGCAGGGGAGGGGGGTGGGGAAGCAGGGGAAGAGGGGGATGGGGAAGCACAGGAGGGGGATGGGGATGCGGGGGAGGGGGATGGGGAGGGTTTCAGCCCACCTAATAATTTACAGACCTGTAATAAAAATTGATGCCATATTTTTGCTTTTCGTCATTGCAAATAAGAAAATTAATCAAACTGCTCCATGGCCTGTCCCACGATACTGCCATACAACACACGTACATTACTTAGGACTTCAGATCGGGAGTTAGCTGAGCTCAGTGCTTTTATTGCTACATGCGTACCATGATCGGCCATGTTTTTCAGTTAAATCATGATTTTTTTTTTTAAATTCTCGGAACGTACACAGAAACGTTTTGCACATTGCACTATCCATGGATTGCATCGTTGTTCAAAATGAATTAAATTACTTGCATTGATAGGCAGTAGGTGGTGGGTCATGGTGCTTTCATTGTGGGGGCAAGGGCATAAATTCGTTAAAACTACACACTAATACAAAGTGTTGTTGCATCCATGGTTTAATCTATGTAAGGCAAACATGACAACACAGTAAAATGTTGAATAAACGCTTGGGATTAGATCAACGCTGTAAAAATAACACTCATATCTGAACAAAAATCTGGATTTTAGGCTAGCCTTGCTTAAGCTCAAAATCTCTTAAACAGATGTTGAGCGAAAAACATAAGTTAATTGCAAGTACTTCAGTCACTCTAAAGATTATTTATCTGGTAGGATTGAAGAAAGACATACACAATGACCAGGCATCACAAAACAATACACAACACCCTTACCACTCATGCCATACAATAACATTTCAATTATAATTACACACTTCCCAATTTATAATTACAGATAGAATACAAGAACAAATCACACAATGATAATCACAAAGGACTCCAGCCTGATATCAAGGTTTGTGTTCGCTATTCAATCTATATGACATAAAAATAGAAATAACGAAAAATCATTTGAGTACAGTTTGCAACCAGGTTTGGTAAATTGCCCCAAGCGCAAAAAGCCTAATCAGGTTGGGAAAAAAGCCAAATTAAGCTTAAAAAAAATTCAAGCTTTGTCAAATCACAAAATTTTTCAAATTTAAAGGGATTGGCCACTAGCATCCAGAGGTTTTCTGAGAGGGTTAGGTAAAAGGCACTGAAAAGCAAAAACATATCATTAAAATTTCAAGGGAACACATGCAAAATATCACATTCTGAAAGTCATCACTAAATTGATTTTTACTTTCTTTTTATTCATCATGCCTTTTTTTATTTTTACTTTTTTTGTTGTTATTCTTCATCATACCTTTGATAACTTGAAAAGGCTAGAATTTAAGCCAAATAAAATATTTTACTCAGAAAAGTCTCCAAAAAGCCAAAAAGCAATCAGAAGCAAAATATTTTTTTTACAGCTACACACGTCTCAAAAAAGCATTTTTTAAAATTGTATTTGGTTTATAAAAGGCCAATATACCATCCCTGATAACGTCAGACTTGACATATCCAGAATTATCCAACAACAAATTGTTTGTGATCTCCGTAACCTGAGTGCACTTACCGTAAGCAGATCATTTGGGAAGGTTTCTTCAATGTCACGTTGATTTTCTGCAAGCCACTTCTCCTGGCTCTCATCTTTCCTGATTCTTGTGTATACCAACTGTATAAGTAACAAGGAAAAGCCATCATCAAATTGCTGCAACACACTACATGAAAGCTAAATTACAAATAGGATCATACTCCTACAAACCATATGATTTAAGCAACTCCCTCCCTCCCCCCTCCCATGAAAGCTAAATTACAGATAGGATCATACTCCTACAAACCATATGAGTTAAGCAACTCCCTCCCTCCCCCCTCCCATGAAAGCTAAATTACAGATAGGATCATACTCCTACAAACCATACGAGCTAAGCAACTCTCTCCCTACCCCCTCCCATCAAAGCTAAATTACAGATAGGATCATACTCCTACAAACCATATGAGCTAAGCAACTCCCTCCCTACCCCCCTCCCATGAAAGCTGAATTACAAATAGAATCATACTCCTACAAACCATACGAGCTAAGCAACTCTCTCCCTCTCCCCTTCCATGAAAGCTAAATTACAGATAGGATCATACTCCTACAAACCATATGAGCTAAGCAACTCTCTCCCTACCCCCTACCATGAAAGCTAAATTACAGATAGGATCATACTCCTACAAACCATACGAGCTAAGCAACTCTCTCCCTCTCCCCTTCCATGAAAGCTAAATTACAGATAGGATTATACTCCTACAAACCATATGAGCTAAGCAACTCTCTCCCTACCCCCTACCATGAAAGCTAAATTACAGATAGGATCATACTCCTACAAACCATGAGCTGTGCAACTCTCTCCCTCCCCCTCCCATGAAAGCTAAATTACAAATAGGATCATACTCCTACAAACCATATGAGTTAAGCAACTCCCTCCCTCCCCCTCCCATGAAAGCTAAATTACAGATAGGATCATACTCCAACAAACCATATGAGCTAAGCAACTCTTTCCCTCCCCCTCCCATGAAAGCTAAATTACAGATAGGATCATACTACTTCTACAAACCATATGAGCTAAGCAACTCCTCCCTCCCCCCCCCCCCCACCCCACCCCTCCTTCAAGTTCAAGGTTTTAACCAGAATTCCCAACCTAAATCCAAACATCTCTTATTTTCAAACTCCCACAGGTCTGAAAGTTGGGATTGGGGCTGGCATAAAGTCCAGCCATATACCCCCTCCCCCTCTTATTTAAAATGTTATATGAAGCACCAAAGTCATATTCATAACAACATTTGCATTATTAAATTTGCATAATCAAATGAAGTACCTGTCTGCAGTTGACCACAAAAGTAAAAGCTTTCTCTGCCCTAAGCTTAATGAAGATGTACATCGCATCAAGATGACCCTGGCTCTTGATTTCTTCAAATAAATGAATAAGCTGCTCCCATTGGTCACCAGATATTCGTATCTAAATAATGAAACACATAAAGACAATTTAAATTTTCATACCTGCCATTTCTTTTGCATGGTGTCAAGGATTAGAGTAATAATCATATGCAGCAAATATTAATAAAGCTTTTGATGTTTGGTAACTGGAGCATTTCAAATCACAAGCGACGTTAGAAAAAAGTTAACAACAAAATAATTTTTTCTGTCATTCTTTGTTTTTCGTGGAGAATAAGGCCCTATTCCTATCCTTCATTTCAAATACTTTATTCCAGCCAAACAATTAGAAATTCATTATATACATATGCATCGTGCTAGATTAGATACATCTTGTGAATTATATACTGATTGATTAAACTTAAATGAGAGTATAATGGTTTAACAATTAAAAACACAGTGGCTGAGGAGATTTTGCAAAAAACTACCTAAAGCTTGTGGGTGCAAAACCCCCTTATGATACAATAACAGAAAACCAAAAAAATAGATAATGAATTCAGTATGTATATACAACCATCCTTCCCTCTTCCAACCCTACCTAAACCCCATCCTCCCTGACCCCCTCTCCTTCAATACCACCTCAGCCTACCCTTATCACCTCCCAAAAACAAAACCGTTAAGGATTTAAGAAAATGCACAATACGAGTGCATAATACAAAACAAACACATAAGTGAAAATGCAGAAGTGCTTTGTACAATTTGTATCATTTAAGGGTATTATGTGGCCATTTAGATAGACAGTACCATGAAGTGGGTACATTCTTTGGTCATCTCTAAACTGGATTATAATAGTCATTTAGATAGACAGTACCATGAACAGTGGGTACATTCTTTGGTCATCTCTAAACTGGATTATAATAGTACGTTATCATACAGCCTCCCAAATCTTCCGTAATGAAATTACAACGGGTACAAAATTTTGCTGCTAAACTTATCCTAAATAGAAGTGAATATAATAGTGCAACATAATGTTTCAAAACACTGCACTGGTTTCCAATTAATTCAAGAATACTTTTTAGATTATTAAATATGTTCTACGAATGTATAAACAGCTTAGCTCCTAATTATTTGGTAAATTCCATGTACTTTAATGAAAAGAAAACTAATTATGCACCGAGGTCTAACACTACATATCATGCAACATCAACACAAAGGAAAACATTTGGGGATCATGCTTTTTCCATGAAAGGGACTAGTGAATGGAAAAAGCTACCAGCTGACATTACAACTTCCATTAATTTTAGAATTTAAAAAAAAAAACTAAGTAAATTTTAGTAATTGTTGTCTATTAAGTTCAGTTGTTTTTAAGTAAGTATATGGTGTATGTAAAGTGCTACTAATTGCATATTTGTTTTGTAGAAGTGGGCGCTATATAAGAATTGAGTAATTATCACAAAGCAAAACTCGAATAATATTTCATGTAAATTTGCGTGAAAGTGGATAATACAAGAAATAAATTGGCGAAAAAACCACGTTGATATCTTATTCTAGGGGTTATCACATTTCAAAGATTTCCAAAGTGTGTCCTTTCCTAATGCCCTCATTCCCAAACCATCATGCCCCCCACCCCATCCCCCCCACCCCCCTCACCCCTCTTCCTCCTCTACCTCCCTGATATCAATTCCCACTCTCTATACTTCCCTGATTTCAACAATGTTTTAGTCAGTCATAATCACCTTCAGTCTTGGTCTGTGTGTCTGGGTGTAGTAAAGACCATACAGAAGGTAAAGGCCACCAATCCTCCTCTGGAAATCAAATGGGGGGAAAACATACATCATGGCCTGGTGGAACGCAACCTGAATAAACTAAAGAGAAAGTGAAAAAAAGTTGATAATCATCGTATTAAAATGATCTCATCAGAGTGTTAGCACATGATACAGTGATATCCCTTTCAGAAATCTTATTGGTTAACAATATGAAATAATGCTACACAGTATGTTCATAAACCTTAAACATTCTGACCTCTACATCATTGAATAAAATTATCATGAAGATGAAGGAACTCTTTAGCTATTCAACTTTTCAAAATCTTGAAGAAGATTGGCGTATATAATTCTTCACCATATGGAAAAATTGTTCTTCAACTTTTGTTGTTTTTACTATGCTGTTTCTGAAGGATTTGTAGCCCACCCCTCTTTCCATTCACCTGGTTAAATCTCTCTCCACCCTGCCACTTAGCACAATTCCATCGACCATGTCTTCTTCTAATCCGTCCCTCTTGAAGTCTAAGCATGTGCCTTTTCTGAGTAAAAGTGTGAAGTTTAAACAACTCTTCTTTACTTAATAACTGTCCTGTAATGTTCAGGTGCCCAATGAGATTAGATACAAAATCTAACAGTATTTCAAAATATAACATAACATATAATGACAAGATGATGGGCTACGAAGGCTTAGTCACCCCATAAAAAAAACCCAAACTAACACCACTACCACCACCACAAAAAATCAAAGACGCCCAGAATTAGTAAAGAACTTATCAATGTTGACTTTGAAATACACTAGAAGTTTTATCATATTAGTCTATCTTGTACCTCCAAATAAATAAATAAATAAAAATAATATATGTATGTATGTATGTATGTATATATATATATATATATATATATATATATATATATATATATATATATATATATATATATATATATATATATATATATATATATATATATATATATATATATATATATATATATATATATATATATATATATATATATATATATATATATATATATATATATATATATATATATATATATATATATATATATATATATATATATATATATATATATATATATATATATATATATATATATATATATATATATATATATATATATATATATATATATATATATATATATATATATATATATATATATATATATATATATATATATATATATATATATACATATATGTATATATTTATATATAAACAAAAGCAAATGTAACTTGCTTACCTCTTTTTCAATTCCATTTTCTTAAGACCACTACATCAGAAAGGGATAAAGAATGACAGGAAAACAATTACACCAAAAGTTTTCACATTTACAAAGAAGGATGTCTTCAGAAATAAGATTATTGAAAGGCAAATTATTGTTTCTTTCCATAAAATACAACAATCTTATGGAGAATTGAAGACTGCTTACCAAGAACTACAATGTGTGCATAATAACTATTTACTAACTGGCGAACGAAGATAGAATTAAACTTGCTACGCCTTTGGAGAATATGATTTCTCTATCCCCAAAAAAGTATAATTTCTAAGAGTAAGATTATTATTTTTCTTCCTGAATAAGCACTTGAAAAAGTCTTGCACATAAACCAAACCACTGCCTGGAATTTTTGCTTCCAACACATTTTAATATTTGAAACACACTCAGGTACATGTACTTACAGTACATTATTTAAATGATCTATGGAGGACAGAATATTACAATAATTTTTTTGAAGACAATCAAACACCACGAAAAATGTAAACAAATATATTAAAAAAATCAGTCAAAAATTGCCTAACAGCCACTTTATATCTTTTGTATTACTATAGTCAAACATGTTCAAATCAAAATTAATTAGAAAATTGACCATTTTCAGGTATTAATATCCACATCTTTATTAAAATTTGCAATGTAAAATCTCTCTAAAATTTTCTTCAGAAAATCAAACCTCCAACAACCACATTTCTTTTAAGTAGAGTTAACAAAATTAAGAGAATTACTTGAAGCTTGTGATGAGCTGTCTGCCCTATCATACACCACAATTTTCACACAAATCAAAATTCAAGCTTTAATCACTGAAAATATGTGGTATTTTCAAAAATTAGGCTCCAAGTGCAAATCAACCTACTGTACCTATATATCATTGTGAAGTTCATTTCTCTCCAAATGCTTGAAAACTGCTCGTAGCGGACACTCTCCGTTCTGACAAATCGCAGCATCAGATGTTCCAGGTCGGTGGTCAGCCCATCATGACCTTTGCCGCCGAATGACTCACCCATTGCCATTGGTCACTCTTTTTAACTGTAAAAAATATGATGCACATATAAAAATATTCAAGGAGGCTCTTTTAAAATGGGACATCTAATCATTACAATATCTGGAATCCAAAGATTACAAGCAGAATATACAAATTATGATAAACCAGGGGGCTACTGTATAATAATCTTACTATGAGGAGAAATAAACCACTTAACTATTGATATATGTAAAATTGCATTGAAATGTTTTCAAAGTATAACCAAAATAACAGAAGATTATAAACACCAGCCTACTGTGAGATACAATAAATATTGAACTCATGGCACTGTCTTTCCTGCTTAAATAAAAAAAAATCAACACAATCTTGTGTAGATTTCAATTCAACAGTCAAAGAATTTCATATTCAATCATCCATCGCCTAAAAAAAGTTAATTCTCACCCACACTTAGGTCTTGAAATTGATAGCAAACTTAGATGGGATAAACATATAAACAACATAACTAATAAAGCAAACCATGGTCAGAACAATTTGGCTTTTGATTACTGCATAAATGGTTCAAATCTTGGTTGTGTTGATCAGGAAAGGGATCTAGGTGTTGTCATTACTAGCAATCTGAAGCCTTCTAAACAGTGTGCTTTAGCAGCTGCAAGGGCAAATATGATGCTTGGCTTGATTAGGAGAAATTTTTGTTTTCTTGGTAGAGGTTGTTCTTAATTTGTATAAGCAGTTAGACAGGCCTCACCTTGAGTATGCTATTCAGGCTTACAGGCCTCACCTTGAGTATGCTATTCAGGCTTAGAGTCACTTAAATAAGAATGATAAGTTCATTTTGGAAGAGGTTCAGCAAAGAGCCACTAGACTTATTTTCGAAGTACGGAATCTCTCTTATGAATCTAGGTCGCGAATTTTTGGTTTGACCACGCTCGAGTTGAGAAGAGTACATGGCGATATGATTCAGGTTTTTAAGTTCCTATCTGGTAGTGATGCTTTGACGTCCTGTTAATTCTTGCATGTTTCAGCTAATCCTCATGTGACATGTGGTAACAGTTTGAAGTTGACCAAAGAGTCCTCACAGATAAATATTTGGCGTTTTAGCTTTTGGCAAAGAGTTGTTAATGAGTGAAATGGTTTGCCTGAGTGGGTAGTTAGCTCCAATTCTGTTCACAAATTCAAATTCAACCTTGATAAGATCTTTACTAACTGAGCATCTTTGATTTTGATTTTTTTTTCTAATAGTGGTGGGGGTGTTAATTTGGGATTTTTAAGGGGTGACTAACCTTTCTTAGCTGGTAATCTTATTATGTAATCTTATGTTATGTCCTTGGCCTATCAAAATGTAGCCTCTCAAACTGTTGAAGGGTCGTTAAAACTACTGTATACAAAGCTCTAGTTAGATCAGTACTTGAATACGCTTCTGCAGTCTGGGACTCCCATCACCAATGTAATGTAGATGAACTTGAATCTATTCAAAGGAGAGCAGCAAGGTTATATATGGCAAACTACTTTTATACATCAAGTGTAAAGCCATATCAATTTGACAGTATCAATAGTGATGAATAGTACAGTGTAATATAGTTGACAAACAGGAAAACAACAGCTAAAGCAATGGATGCTAATAGAAAGATAAGGAAATGAATTAAATGAAATAAGAAGGCAAACAATAAACTTACTCAGGTCTCACTCTAAGTCTTAAGTATCCAATCAACAATAACAAAAATCACGGAAATGGTTGTAATATAATTAATGTGTAAGGCTTAATAACAATAAGTTCGCTGAAGCTACGCGGAAATAACAAACACGAAAAAAGGCACTAAACTAAAGAGAGATGAACAATCAAACAATAAAAAAGCACAAATAACCCATAGATAAGTAAACAAATGAATGTACATCCACGTGAGGGTAAAAAATCCAGTCAAAGGAAAAATTTCCAACTAATAAATAGAAGTTATAAAAATATATCTGCACTCAACTAATGTATGCTCTACAGAATTTATAAATCATTCTATCAAACTGTGAAAGGGAAGAGCCTTTATGCCAATTAAATGTTGCATATTCTTTTGTATGAAGTATTAAAAGGATTTTTCATGGACTTGAGACACTTTTTGTCGTAGGCATTATTGTTGTCTGTGAAAAAATCAGAGCTAAAGTTGTTAAGGTTAAGATTACTTACCTTCAGCACAGTAGCCATAGGGCAATCCGAATCTGGCTTACTGGCATAAAATAAATTGATACAATTTTGTTCATCCGAAAAAGTAAATAAATTAGAAAAAAAATGACAATGTTCAATAAACTTACTATAGGTTAAAAGTTTGGTATTTCCTATAATTTTCTTTCCTAAACACAAACTTGGGAGTATAATTTTAAATTCAAGAATGAGCCTCATATATTTAAAGTATTCATGCGAGATTTTCTGTTTGAACTCACAAAATTGCATTTCCCACCAAGGACACAGATAAACTTGGTATTTTTAGGTGAGATTTAAGGAGGGTTATTTATGATTTTCGAAGGCTGACACATCCAGGCCCTATGCAGTGTGAACGAATGTACCGGACTGACCTTGGCTCGAAGTCACGGTGAAGTCGCTTAGGCCTATTTACCATTTTTTAGGCAGTTTGGATTTTTTCATTAAGCAAGTTTAACTTGATGATAGCGATAGGGGTAAAACACTGTATAGAAATATTCTCAACATTTTATGATAATGACCTGTGATCCTGTACTACAGGCTGGTACTGTACTACAAACAACTGCTATTGCTAAAAATTGAATAAAACAATTTTTCGCTGATCTAGTTAGGCCTAGGCCTATAGCAATATTACAGTCATATTTTTCTTTCAGCTGTAAGACATTGTACCTGTTATTGTAGATTGTGGCACGTTTATTTTGGAACTTTACCACCTTAATATATCATCGAAAGTCTACTTCGTTGCTTTGCAATTCCTCTCTTTGGCACAAAGAATGAAAATAATAAGCCTGCAAAAATAGAAACATTTAACATGGGAGCTGCCATATTTAATTAGAGTTTTCAAAATTATTGATAATTTAAAACTTTGGAATATAAAATTTTTGCACACAATAAATACAAATTTAATTTTATTACATATTAATCTATTATTTTATAGTAATATTTTCAAATATAATTTTGATTCAATATAATGAATTACAAAAAATAAGGATAGACTGCAAAATAATATAGTCATAAATATTCAAATCTCTTTCAAAGGTGGGGCTTTGTACCAGCTACCGCCATTACGGTCAGAGAGTACGCGGTGTATGTAGCGCAGCTTGTTGTTGTACAGTACGTTCAGACTATGCATTAATGATTAAGTTACATTAACGTAAACGTAGCAGCCTACATAGTGTTGTAAACTTGTATACGTATTCGTAAACATTGCATTTTTCACTAAGTTATTGTCAAAAATGGATTCTGCAAACACCACATCTGTTTTTGATGTTGTTACGCAGACTAGTACAACTGAAGTAGAACATCCCGAGACACAGGCATCAACATCCAACAAGACAGAAAATGCTTCAGCTTCTTCAGATACCCCTTATCCACCAGTCATCAGAAATTTTGATGAAGAATTTCCAAAGTTGTTTTATGTTCATAAATCCTCTGACTGTAAGACAATCATCAAGGAGTTTGAGCTCGCCACCAATACGCAATTCTGTACGTACAGAGAATCAAAAGGTGTTTTGAAAGACTGGCCGCTTGCTGACTATTATGTTAAAGGTAAATAAAATCCATTAATTCTTCAACTTAAAAAAACTGTGAACTAGTAAAAAGTTGTATTGCCTTTGAATTATGTATTTGTCAAAACTTTATTAAATTTTCATTTTCGTACTAGCCTAGGTCTAACTTGTTTTTGTATTATTGATTGCTTTAATATTCAATGGGACCATATTTTGTTTCCTTCTTCAATTTTTTATTGTTTACATTTTAATCGTTAATGCCTTACGACATGTATTCCTACCCTTTTTATTTGTGTTTTCGTACATTCCCTTGAGGCTGGACTTCAATGGAAATGAGCTTTTTATTGCCTTTTTGGATTATCCTGTACATTTGTTATATTTCTTATCATTGACTCTCATTTTCATTGCATTTTGCCAGTATCATATTTTTACTTTTTCTTCTTCTTCCGATATACATTTCAAACATCAACAAACTGATGAATCTAGAAACAAAACTTGACTGTTCAAATCAGGACAGGAAGTCAATGAACACAGCGTTTGTTCACTTGCTTCTCTTAAAGGCTGGATGAGGAGCAGGAGCTACAGACGACGTACTTCCGCTTTGATGTTTGGCGTATCTGTCTGCATACTTGTTGAAAATTGTGTAAGGCTAGTGTGAGCCTCGAACCTGGAACCTCCAGCATCTCAATGAAGTTGGATGGAGGTTATGTTTTAACCTGCATTTGTTTGATTGTTTTTCTGTTTTTCTGTCATCAACATATCTTAAGAACTGATGATTAGATTTTGATTAAAATTGGTGTGTGGTTTTGTTACTGCTTGAAGGAAGAAGTGATTAAAATTTGGGACATAGTGGAAGAAGGGATGGGCAGATAAAAGTGTACTTTTCTTCCAGTAACCATGTTTTCCTCAATTCCAATTCAGGAAAAGCATTCAATTACAGGTTTCATTATTTCGTTTTGTGTACATTACAAATAACTACTTCAAGTTTAACCAACATTGGTGAAGAAGTACAATTATGCCTACAGTATAGAATACTAGTTCACTTCAAAGCTCACCTTGTTAAAAAGCGAATTTAATTTAATCAACAGTTCATGATTGGGGGGAGTTCTGGAGCGTCTTTTGTGTATTGATCACATTCTAGGTAAAAGCAATCAACCTTTTACATACAGTAGCAATAAAGTTATTTATTCTATTTTGTTATTATTATTGCACTGTTGTTCTCCAGGTAAAATGAAACATACGATACGGTGGAATGATGTCACTTTGGGAAACTATGAGTACATACCATTTGACGGTATCCCGTTCATCATTCTTGGTAAGAAGACCCTAGATTGTATTTTTGGGCCAGCACGGAGCAACGCCTGCAGCAAGAAGAAAGAGCCAAAGCCACCTAGTCCAGGAGTAAGTAACCAATCAAATCCAAGTTAAATCTTTATAGGATAAATTATGATGTCATGCTCATGCAGGATTATAGGGAGAGGGAGGTGGGCATTTTACCCTACTTTTTCCTGTAAATACATTTTCTGGTAGACAAAATTTGATTATGTATGTTCACATGTGAAAGAGGACAAGAACAAGACGTGAAGATTCCAAGTATTCCAAAATCTAGTTCTGTATAGTTTCAACTTCTACAGACAGTGACATTCAGAATTGTGTAAAAAGGAATAAAAACAAGACAAGAATGGCACCTCAGCCTCACATTCCTCCAAATTCTTTGTGTATTTTATTTTATTTTTGATTCCGATGCGATAGCATTAGGAACCTATGCGGTCATGATGGAGTGTGTGTGTATGTATGTGTGTGGGTGTATGTATGTATTTTTGTTGTTATGTAAGTCAAGACAACAATCTCTACAAACCAGGTATCTCAGGACACTTTTTGGATGTCAGGACATTTTTAGTGTCCTAACATTTTTTATCTATCTGCTGCACTCTTAGTACCCTCCAAAATTTGCCACCAGAAGAAGTTATTTCACTTACCTGACATTAGTGACATTTCTCATATTTAGTATTTGTCGCCCCCATTATGTGTTTTGAACTTTCCCAGCTATCCTGAATTGTCCTGAGATGTGTGGTACTTCAATGTCTGTGTGCACGTGTGGCTCGACGTATGGATTCAAATCCCATTACCATGATGTGATGGTATGCATATTAATGAGTAGGTTGGGCTTTATGTAAAAATCTTGAAATATTCATATTTTAACAACCACATGTCTATTTTGTTTCATATTTGGAATAATTATGATGTTAACTGGTGTGTACAGTATATGTTCATGATTTTAGAATATTTAATTTCATTAATATGCATAGTGGGCGGGGCTTAATATGATTTTGCTGAAAAAAGCTTGTAAACACGATATCTCAAAAATTATGAACTGGATTCATGACGTGTCGTACACAGATGGTCTGCAGATGTGCCTAAAACTGTTGGTGGTAGTTCATGTATATTAATAAGTGGGTAGCGCTTAAAGTGAACATTTTGAATAAGTGATAAATTAGCAACTGTGTGTCCATTTTGTGTCATATTTGGCATGTTAATATTGTAGGTTATTGTGTACATGCTTATGTTATCAATAGTTGTCATTAATATGCATGGAAGGTGTGGCTTAATGTGAAAGTTCTAAATGATGTAAACACCATACTGTATCTCATGAATAGTATATCGGATTTATGCCATACAGTATGTCGTACACAGATGGGTCAAGGTATGTACATATGTTCTAATGTTGTGGTAGCGATGTCATGAATATTAATGAGTAGGCGGGGCTTACTGAAAATTGTTTGAAATAGGATAAATGAACAACTGTTATTGCATCATAATTGCTATGATAATGTTTTTAATTATTGTGCAAATGCTAATGGTGTCAACATTTTTAATGATCTGCATGGTGTAATGTGGCTTATGAATAAATATCTTGGAACAAACATTTCATTAAATGTAATGACATGACAGCTAATACAAATTTTGCAAATCAATCAGCTGATGAAAAATATAGCATCGGAACCACAAAATCTTTTGGTTCTGGTTATATTAAAGTTTGTGATTCTCAACTATATGCTTAAGAGTTTGTTTAGCCAGAAGCTGTGATAGGTTTACCAGAGACATCTAATATTGAAAGCTTAGATCTTCACATTGCTCCATATAAGTGTATATGTATAAAGACCCTAACACTTTGTCTGTATCAGCAGATATTTTAGTGGAAGACTAAAAAAGAATGTCTATACACATTTACATGCAAAGTCGTATATTGTGTCACAGCCTACAATTTCAAAATGCTATAAGAAGCATTTTTGATAAAAGCATTTAAAAATTTTAATCAATTTTTTTTTTTTTTTCTTCAATATTTGTTTAATAGATTTGAGAAAGATTCAACTGAAGCTATTGTTTTTCGTTTATTTCCATGGACTTGTATCTACTGTATTAACTTAAAATAACACTTTTAAAAGTAACTCAATGTACGTTTCATTCATAAGACAATAGATGCCATTGTTTTACGTTGAATTCCTTTTCTTTACCAGAGCAAACCCAGGAGACCTCGTCATACCCCACCCAGCAGAAAGATCAATTGTCCTGCCAAGATTAAAGTTAGGGAAGTTCACAAATTTCCTGAATTCAGGGTAAGATGTATGAGTCATATACTCCTAATGAAGACTTTGCACTCAGTATCTTTGAATTGTTTTTTTCAACCCTCAATCAAAATTGAGAAAACAGTCAGATGATTTTCATTGACTTAATTTTAGGACAGAAATTACATTGTCTTCTCTTTCATGCATCACACCTTTTGCATACATTAAAGATTTAATTAGCCATAACTTGAGGAACAATTGGTTCTTTTTCGTAATTTAAAAAAGATTAGTTCAGGGGTCGAGCATGTTCATCTTACAGTATATGAAAGAGGACTTTAAAAGAAACAAAATAGTGAAGAAAGCGTTCAGAAATCTTATTCTGTTAAGGAGATATTCAAGTTTAAATATTGGTATCATTTCTGTAGAAATGACTGAAATCAGACTAGTTGTGATGTCACAGCCTCAGATTCCTCAAAATCTTTATGTATTTCAAAGAAACTTGAACTTTTTCACTTTGTAAATTATTTTACCTCAAACTTCCTTCCTGTGGTATATTATAAATACCCTTCCTAGATTCAATGTTACTATGTTTTTGACATAACCCATGGTTTTTAAGCCACAAGATTGAAGGATAAAATATCATAGAAGACATAAAGACCTTGGGGAATCCGAGGCTATGACATCACAACTAAGCTGATTTTAGTCGTTTCAACACAAAAGATACCAAACTTTAAGCTTAAATATCTCCTTAGCACAATAAGATTTTGGAATGCTTTCTTCACCATTTTGTTTCTTTTGAAGTCCTCTTTTATATTGGATAAACTTGCTTGACCCCTGAACTAATCCTTTAAAGATCATTCTGTTCAGAATTTTAAGTTCTCTCTGATGTACATAAAACCTATACCTGTCCATACACCTTTAAATTTCTCATTCATGAAAGTAGGAACTGCTGGAAGTGATTAGGAAAAAGTGAATGATGTAACTTTTCATTCTAAAACATAGATGCATAGGATAAAACAATTTGCAATGACAAATTAATTTTCAAAACTGAAAGAATGATTCATCTTACAGGACTTGTGAGAGAAAATTAAATACCATGTAGAAAGAACATTAGATGCTGTGAGTATAGGTCTGTATGTAAAGTTTAGGTTTTTTTTCTTTCTCCAAATTTATTTTATAATATGCCTGATCAAATTTCCAATCGTGGTATTAACCATGAAGCCAGTTTATCTCATATCAGTGGATGCACTCGGCTATGTCTTATGCACCCCTCAATCCAGTCCCCCAGTTTCTACAGTTAATCTAAGGCAGCACAATGAATTATATGTTAATCCTGAAATTAATGATTATTATCAAATTTCTATGGAGTATTTGCATTGTCATGACCCGTGCATTAAATCCCGGTAATGCACGACCTTTATTATTTGGTTTATTCTATGTCTCGGTGAATATTTTAATAAAGCGATAAAATATGTGTAAACTGTTCTCGTTTTGCAGTCTTTTTGATTACTATTCATGCATTTTAAACAATCTAACAAGGAAAGTTTATAAAAATAATGTTTTTTCAATAAAAATAATGTTTTGGCATCGTGTTTATATACGCATTTAAACTATTCATGCATTTTAAACAATCTAACAAGGAAAGTTTATAAAAATAATGTTTTTTCAATAAAAATAATGTTTTGGCATCGTGTTTATATACGCATTTAATGCACTGTTCGAAGGACTTTGCACTTGCGAATGGCTTACCTAAAGTTAGGCCATCCCACTTGCACTAAAGTCCTTTGCCCAGTTCATGAAATGTGTATATAAACACTCCACATCAACATTAAGCTTTAAGCATTAAAATGGAACAGTTTATTGTGATATTGCTTCTGTATACTTGATACAGCTGCATTACATCCCTGATGTATTTTATTTTGTCAGCTTTCAACTAACACACAGTATTACAGAAGAATGGTTGCCAAAGATTTGAAAGAGGCGTTAAAAACTAATAATACCCTCGGAGAGAGGAGAATTTACATCATGCTTCCTAGACAGGGGGAGCACATTCAGCACACAGTGAAATGCGTAAGTATCAGGGAGGGGGGGGGGCATCAGGTCATTTTACTCAAGCTTTAAGGGTACACACCCCGCCCATATGCAAAATATGACCAGGAATATAAATTACAGCCAATTGTAGTATTTTACCCCTGCCTATATAAAAATGTGACAGCTACTTAAAGCATTTAAAATAAATTTGGGGGGGGGATGCAGTGTGCATCCTTAAGGGGCTTGTGTGAGTTTGTTCTTGACTCTTTTATCAAAAAAATGTATGTTTGTCAAATTTTGGGCCTTGCAGAACTCACAACTGAAGATCTTGAGGGGCTTAAGCTCACTTTTGTGTTATATACAATTTATTTACTTCACATTAAAATTCAGTGAGGCTTAATGGATATTGCTTTGTTAACTTCTATTTTGATAAGGGTTTCCTGTATGTGAAAATATAAGTAATGCTTCAGCAATGTCCTTCCATGGGAGTTTTGTATGACCCTCTCACTAACAATCTTTTTGAAGTTAGCAGATGACAAGAGATTTAAATCTTCCCATCGGTATCTGAACAACTTGTTCTGGAATCAAGATATTCATGCGTGAACTTAAAAAGCAGTTTTTTTTTTGTTAGACTTTGACTGAAAATCAAGTCTATGATGGCATTGTCAGGGTAGAAGTCCCTTGTTGAAGTCTACTCTCCCACTGATAAAATAGCAAGCTAAAAAATTGAAAGAAGATTGGGATTTTTTTCAAGTACTTCCTTTTGAAATATCAATTCCTGACCTCAGATTTCCACGAATAAACCTGAAGGCAACTTGTTCCCCATGCATTGAACTCTGAACATGTTGTTATCGAGAAAGAAAATCTAAGTTGCCCTAAGAATTTGATGTTTTTATGTTTAATACAAAGTGTGCCTAAAATTTGGTTGTCCGTCTGGCACACCCAGCAAAAATTATGGTTGCCTAGATATGATTTTTGGTTGCCTTGAGCAGCTGGACGAGTGATTTGTTGGTCCCTGCCTGACCTCCATGCCCCTTGTGGTGGAGGTACTACATACATAATTCTTTTGATCTTTATTTGTCTCAGGATGAAGCTTGGTTCACAACAGATCGGCAGGTAATAGACAAGATATATGCCTTATCCTACCAAAGGGTATTCAGCATACCAATCTTAGAACATAGAGTGTACAAGTATGTGAGGGAAGAGTTGTTTAGAGGCCGCGACCCACCTCCTCTCACTAATAAGAGATGGTTCCCATCCAGAAATACACTCAAGAATTTCAACTACCATGCAAGGCTGAGAATGAGGTTAGTACTGAAAAAGCTGTATGAGATTTATTTTTAGCTCCTAGTAGCTCTAATATTCATTGTTCAATTTCTTAAAGATACATGAACAGGTAATTTTTAATCCTGATGAAATTATGAGCAGAGGTCTTGAAGAATTATCTTTTTCTGGATCCCCAGCCACGTCAGCATTCCTGGCAACGAGAGAGCCAACAGAGCCACCAACAACGCTCTGTCGAATCACATCTTTCCTTTTCTTATCCCGCACGAAGACATCCGTTTCTCCACTTCTAGCTACCTCAATAAAACCTGGCAAGGCTAGTTGAATCTCGAGACCAGTAACAAACTCCACACCATCAAACCCAAAGTCGGGACCAACATCCCCCTCCACAGCCGAAGCCACACGGAGGCCGTTGTTATCACCCGCATTCACCTTGGCCACCCATTTCTCACCCACTCTCACCTACTTTCCGGTCTCCTGCTCCTCTCTGCCCTACATGCAACACCGATCTCTCGATCAAGCATATCTTCTTAACCTGTCCCTTATACCTGAACTCCAGATCACACCTCTCCCCCTCCATCTCAATTTCCGATCTTTTCAAGAACAATCCTACCTCCAACTTCATCACCTTTCTCCACAACAGCAATTTATTCCACCTCATCTACACTTTCCTTCCCTTCTCTCTGCCTTACCTTCCTTTTATTACCCTAACTTCTTTCCCTCATCCACATTCTCTCCCTTCTCCCCTCTATCCCACCCCTATTTCCTCTATGTCCTAACTCAAGCACCTTAGTTTTTAACACCCTGTTGGCACAGTTGAATCCTGAGTGTTATGATGCCTTTAAACATCAACAAACCAAATGAAAAGTCTGTATATAGTCACAATAGCACTTACACTTTTTAAGTTTTGACAAATCAAATTCTGTAAAAAACTTTCGCATAGAGGGAGGATGTATGAAAGGGAATACAGCTAAAATTCTTTTATGTAATTCTTTGTATTTCTTTCCCAAATATCAAATGTTCTTAGATTGTGTTCTACTGCTAAATTTGGATCAAGGTTATATTTTCTGTTCACTGTACCCAACTAATCCCATTCAAAATATTTGTGGGGGAAAGACAGAAAAATTAAAAGCAATTTTCTAGTTAAGTCTTATTCTGAGGTCACAAAATATTGCACAATTTAGGGTACTTAGGTATCTAAGTTGAGCTCATGCAATGTAACGTTTTGGTGTGATAAACGTAACAAATTTGAAGTTATCAGAATTAGCAAGAGCAAAGTGACAGAAGGTTATAGTACCAGCGTTATGTAGTAAATTCTTGCTTATGTGAAGGAGTATCAACTTCTGAGGATAAGTCCAAAATATTTGCAAAAAATTTGTTTATGACTGATCAAAGTTCTAACAACTCTTCATTTACACAACTTTCAGAACATAAGTTAAAAGCATTCAGAAGAACTGTTTGGAGTTCTGTCAGTTTTGTGCTTCAAAATACAGCCCTTGATGGCCTCTATAACATCTTTCCCATTAAAATGTTTATTGGTGTATGTTCAAGTTTTAGAATTATCTTGGATACAGTTGCGCTTTTTCAAACTTTTGTTGCAAAATTTTTTTTTTAAAGTATTTCATCAGGATGGAGAGCTACTCGAGTGGTGACATCACAAATTTTCATATTTTTGAATGATTATGCACCAAGATGTCACTAGCAAGGATAGTGTAAAGGGAAGATGGAACACTTTGTTAAGTATATGGGGCCGACATGGAGCCGCCATTTTGGGGGCGTCACTGTTACACACGTTCACAGTTCCAGTCTGCTCATGTGCACAAGGAGGGATCACTTTCAAGTTGCAAATTAAGCAATACAATGAGCACACAGCAAAATACACTCATGATACACGTACAATGAAAATTGTGTGTTTACTCGCAACTCATGGGACTGTGAAAGGATGTATGTATTGTGTGCGTATAAAGTATGCGATATGTCTGTACTGTAACTGTACACATACGTACAATGAGTTGTAACTTAACGGCGTAATCAGGCGACTATCATGTGACGACCCTTAAAATGGCAGATCCATGTTGATCCCAAATCTTTATCGTTAGTGGTATAGAAAGTGTTCCATCTTCCCTTTACACTATCACTTGTCACTAGTTCTTCAACAATAAATTAAAGGCGCTCTCGGTCGATACGTAAGGGTGTATTCAGTGTGAGTCTCACACTAAATCGAATACCTTTGCGGTACAGAATATCATAAACATAACTAAATCCCGACCAAAGACTCAAAATTTGTACATGTTTTCCCATTTGACTTTTCAAAAGTTGTTCGCTTGCTCGCGATGGGTGAAAAATTCTATAAAAAGCAGACCATGTGATGCAACTTCTTTCGGATAAAATCTACATAAATTAGCCATAGATATCAAATTTATCTAAGAAATGAGCAAAAACTAACTTTTTGGCCACAAATACCTTTAAATTATTTTAATTTTATATTATTAAATATATTATTTATTATTATTAAATGTAAGTCATTTGTTTTCTTTTTTGCATACCAGGAAGGAAGGAATACTTGTTCCTCTTCCCAAAAGCATTGAAAGGACCAAAAAACCAGGGCCCGCGCCCGGAACAAAACCCGGCCAGAGCAAAAAATCACGTCATATAAGTAGGCCACAACTCCTTAAGAGTCAGCCAGGCCTGAATAAGGAAGGGAAAGATGCTGCGGAGATGCTGTTGCTCCTTGATACCGGAAGAGAAGAGGAAGTGACATCATCAGGGACTGCCTCTCAAGAAAGTGAAAGGAATGTAAAGATGGAAGGGAACTATGATGATTCCCCCAACGTGTCTGGAGAGGAAAATGAAAGTGGTGATGAGAATTATGTGGTAGAGGTGGTTCAGCCGACGGACACATCTGACAAGTCTGCTGATGATTTATTTAAGTTGGTTAAAGCCATTGAAGGGATGGAGAGGAGCGAGCCTGTGTCACACACTGACACACCCCAAATGATAGACGGACAGCATTGTTTAGATTTGATGAGGTATGTGCAGTCATCAGCAGGAAAAATCAGCAACAGGGACACATTGCGTAAATTGAAGGAGTCGTTGGTGGGTATGATAGAGGTGGTGGATGGCCAGTTGGAGGGCCAGGAAAGCGAGGGTCCTGCTTTGAAACGGGCCAAAACTGAAACGGCTGAAAATGAAGTTCAACAAATAGAACAAGTAGAAAGTGTGGAACTTCATATCCAAGAGGGCGATTCTGGGGAACAACAAGTTTTTTATTTGACCTACACATGACCCTGCATGGAATTAAGGCCACCTGGCACATGTTGCAAGTCTTAATGAGAATTTTCATGCAAGATGAAAGTTGGTGAGGAATTGAGGTGGGCAATCATTGCTTGAAGTCACTTTGAGTGGTGATTGTACATTCAAGCAAGAGTGATGAGTTCCACCATGTTGGCATAGAAAGAGAGTGAATTCTTGTGAACCATTCTTTGTCACTGTATTCGAGGTATTAAGCGCTCCTGCTTTAATAAGCGCCCACCCAACATTTTTTGACTGATAACATAATTTATTTGATTAATTTGAAGACTTAAAAGACTTGAGTTATGTTACAATCTTTGCATATTTTACGTTTGATGCTCATGATATTTTGTGGTGGTTTTTATGCAGCTAGTATAAAACCAGTTTACACAATGCAATTTAAATAGCACACTGTATGTGGCCCTCAAGCATTGCTGCTTTTTAGGAAGTAACTTTGAGCCTAAAAAGTGGTGCACTTCTATATTTGTAAGCGCACTGGGTGCTTATTACATCAAATATGGTAAGCGCACTGGGTGCTTATTACATCAAATATGGTAAGCGCACTGGGTGCTTATTACATCAAATATGGTAACCACACTGGGTGCTTATTACATCAAATATGGTAAGCGCACTGGGTGCTTATTACATCAAATATGGTAACCACACTGGGTGCTTATTACATCAAATATGGTGTATTACATCAAATATGGTAACACTGGGTGCTTATTACATCAAATATGGTAACCACACTGGGTGCTTATTACATCAAATATGGTAACCACACTGGGTGCTTATTACATCAAATATGGTAACCACACTGGGTGCTTATTACATCAAATATGGTAAGCACACTGGGTGCTTATTACATCAAATATGGTAACCACACTGGGTGCTTATTACATCAAATATGGTACATCTTATTACATCAAATGGTATTACATCCACTTATTACATCAAATATGGTAAGCACACTGGGTGCTTATTACATCAAATATGGTAAGCACACTGGGTGCTTATTACATCAAATATGGTAACCACATTTTGGGTCAATCCTTGTGGATTATGATGAGGATTGACCATTGCTTTGAAAAAAACAATGGCAAAATTTCCTGTTGATGTTGAAGTGAATTATGAGTATCCTGATTCCTTCAGTTACTTGTATTGGTTATTTTCCATTAAGCCACTGGTACTACAATCGTGGGACAAATACCCGCTCCCCTCAATAAAGTCACATTGGGGGAGGTGGGGGAATTGCCATTTATAACGCTTGAGTGATTTGTTCCAACACCTTTAGCCACCATAATTGTTAGAAGCAGGTCTTCACTATGTGAGTTTTAGCCATTAAAAATTTATTTCCACACAACTTCTGACCCACTAAACTGTTATTAACCACTAAAAGTTTGATAACATGTTGTCTTATTTAAAGTAGTCAACCACTGGTTCTTCCATCCACTTCAAATGAAGTCTGTTAGGATGTAAGATAATCATAATCTCAGCACTTAAAAGGATGTTGTGCAGTGATCAGACATGGCCATGGGAAAGAGGATAAAGTGCAGAAGAGAATGGTCCAAAATCGTATTCCCTTAAAGGTATACAGACAGGTAGAGGCAGCATTACTTGAATTGATTTAAAATCCACTAAGAAAACATGAAGAAAGCAAACATTTCATCAATATCGACTAAAAATTGGCCGTTTTTAGCAGTATGAAAATGAAAATTTGTGATGTATGAACATGATCTATATTTTCTTTATAAATCCATTATTTTTTTACCCTCTGCTATTTCTATTTGAAAAAGGGAAGATAGTTACAATGAAGAGGATTTGATTCACACAATTTGACTGACAATTTGTTATCTTTACCATTCATGGAGCCATTCAGCTCAAGAATGTCTTTTACCTTCTTCTTTTGATCAAGTTCTACCCAACAAAATGACGTAGCATCGAAGAAGTGTGTACTTTACACCTCAACCCCAGACGTCTTAAAATAATAAAATGAGTACTTGGCTGATGAGGGCATTGTTTTCTCCACTTATTCATAATATTTTGAAACATCCAGTCTGCGCTCCTTTTCTTCATATTGAGCATTGGCTTTGTTTCAAGATACTTATTATTCATGATTACTGTTAATATGAATATTCATATCAAAGGTTATCAGACAAGTACATGTTGTAATTTGTTATCAAAAAACAGAGGGCTGATTCTTTCAGTTTTTTTTTTTTTTTTTTTAAATCTCTTCGTTTTGTACAGTTTTACAAAAGATTTATTAAAGAAATTAAAATCTGTTTGATATATTTGCTGTTTCATTTCAAATATAATACCTCAAGCAATATATGATATGTTTTCATGAGATCCAAGTACCAACTCCCCAGGACCCTAGTTGTGCCACTATATGTGTTCACGGTCAAAGTCAAACTAAGCGTTGATAGCTTTACCAAAAAGTTTCCAGATCAATGGGGCTACTCAAATGAACCAGCACTTCCTCTGATGGATTCATTTCATTTTCTATAGAAAAATTCTATATATTTGATGTGTGGGGATAATCTGAATGAAATTTAAAGGTAAAATTACAACACTTCATGGGTGGGAAGTGCAGTCCTTCCCACTACTCTCCCCCCTATTGGGGCATGCAGAGGAATCAAAAGCAAACCCAGGCACAGGTAGTAATGTCACTAAAGCCCCTTTCATCCTATATCCCACATTGAACACAAGTAGCATGCATGACAATGTTCATGGATAAATGGAATGAACGTTCACATCATAGCTCTTAAAATATAGGCTCAAGTGCTTTACCAGGGCTGTAGTGGCCTCTTGGAAAGTGCCACTGCAGGTTTGATTTCCGTAAGCACAATAGGTAGACAAAGCAAAATTTAGAACTAAATGTGTGCATTTTAGTAAAATAGTGCCATGGCAATGCTGTGGTGGGCACTACGGCCCTGTTGACTGAAACATGCAAGAAACGAGAACTAAGGCGGCCCCTGCCTAAATATAAAAGGTTTATTTGTCTTCTTAAAAGGAATGTGACATAATCCTTATTTCATATAATACAATTAAAGATAAAAAATCTTCTGACAGTTTTATAACTCTCAAAGCAATCTAATACATTTAATGTAATTATTAAAAACTTTAATGCTTCTACTTAACAGTACCATGGGAGCTGCTATTTTGATTTCAAAACATGCAGATTATGTCATCAGCCCAGCAAGATGTTGGAATGCTTTGTATTTCTTTATAATCTACTTCAAGTTTACTAGCTTATAAAAAAATGAAAAAAATAAAAATTGTAACATTGAAGGGTCACGGACATTATTGGGTACACATGAAATGAACAAAACAGGCTGTTAAAACTTTGTGTCACATCATTTTTAAAATAAAAATGTTTGTTTGTTTGTTTGATGAGACTTTAATGGCACCACACAACAGCAAAGGTCAAATTGTGCCTCAGAGCTTAGATCATTCCAGAGGTAGGTAAGAAGGAGAGTAAACAGGGGAGATTGAGAGAAACACAAGAACTAAAAGCCACAAATCTGGGATTGAGAGGTGTATGGGTTGAAAAATAATGTAAGAGAGAGGGGATGGGGAAGGAGGACTAAATATGGTTGTAGAGGGAAGCTTGATGAAGGAAGGAGATCATTTTGTCCACACCGAAAAAATTTTACTTGGAAGAGCTCGGCTACAGAGTTGTGGGCAGCGAGGGAAGCTTTGGGAAGGTTGTACAGGGGGCAAGCAAGGAGAATGTGATGAACTGTGAGGGTGCAATGGCAATTGTTGCAGTGGGGGGGGGGGGAGCCAGTAAGGCAGTGGGAGTGAGTGAGGTGGGTGTGACCTATTCTACGGCGAGTAATGTGGAGGTTGTCGACACGGGATAGGCTGTGAGTAGTAAGTTTGATCGGAATGGTGGGATGGATGACGTGGAGTTTGTTATCAATTTGGGAGTCTCGTGAGGTTTGCCTGCGGTCACAAATAAGGGAAGTGATAAGCAGTTTGATGTCAGAAATACAAACTTTAATTACATTTTTAAATACATACATTAAATTCCTTGTGTTGCTATTGGGGAAATTATTTCATCCTGCACAATAAGCCAGTTCACGGTAACGATAATATGTATTGCGCAATGCAATTCAAGAGGTCAATTGATAATGTATTGCCATAAGCATCACTGACACACATTGAATAACACTGTTACTTCCCAATATTTTTGTTTAATATTTTAGTGGATTCGATGCCTTACATGTATGTATTTGTGCTTTTGAAATAGATGTTCCTTCGATTAGGAATATCATATGAGATGCCATGTGGGATAACTGGGCGAAATGCCATGTGGGACAATTTGGCTGGGATGCCATGTGGGATAACTGGGTGGGATGCCATGTGGGACAATTTGGCTGGGATGCCATGTGGTACATACATTAGGGAGGGATTCCATGTGGGACATAGATATGAAGATAGTGTTGATGACATTCGAGACATAGGGATGGTGAAGCCATGTAGGATATAAGGATATGCCATGTGGGTCATGAGGATGCCATATGGCACATAGGAAGGGACACCATTTGTAACAAAGGGTGATATACCATGTGGAACATAGATATGGAGCATCTAGGAGGACTAAATGCCATGTAAGACACCGGAAGGAGCAGCATTTGGGACATAGGGAGGATGACATGTGGAACATAGGGAGGGATGACATGTGGAACATAGGGAGAGACACTATAAGGAGGGACATAAGGTAGTATGCCACATGTGTATAACAATATCAAATTAAACTAGAATAAGAAATACCATCATGGCTCTCATACTGATTCAATTGACACATATCACAAGCCCAATTATAAAAACATCCCACTATCCACCCTACGTCCCATCTGACATCCCACCCTATGTCCCACATATCATCCCACCCCTTTCCCACATGACAATTATCTCTATGTCCCACATGGCATTCCTACCCATGTACCACATATCATTCTTCCATATGCCCATATAAATCCCTCCCTCTGTGCCACATGGAATCACTCCCTCTGCCCCACATGGAATCCCTACCCTCTGCCCCAAATAGCACCTCTCCATGTCGCACCTCCTGTTCCACATGACATCCATCTCTTTGTCCCACATCCCACATGGCATCCCTACCCATGTGCCACATGTCATTCCTCCATATGCCCACATGGAATCCCTCCCTCTGTCCCACATGGCATCACTGTCCATGTCCCACCCTAATATGTTCCACATGACATCCATCTCTATGTCCCACATGGCATCTCATCCTAAAGATGTACCAAATGTTAATACCACTTGACCTATCCCAACAATTAGTTACGGGCTTCCGCGTTCGTAACCGTGAACTGGCTTACATTTCAATACATAATTGAACAAAATGGCAGCCTCTATGTGTCGACTTCAAACATGAATAACTTTAGATAGAGATAAGATTTTGACTTGCTGTTTTTGGTAGTTGGTTAAGATTTTTATCCTCTATTATATAAAATTATGATTGTTTCAGACTTTGTCTCCTCTAAACACCAAAAGTTCTCTTCTAAATAAACAAAACGAACAACTTTATTATAACTTTTTTAATTTTGCTTATTTCCGTCTGATTTCTTCATCCTTCCGAACAATTTAAATATTCAACGACATAAAACAATAGGTATATCTGAAAAAAACATGCAACCTGACTTGCAACCATTGAGCAGGTTAGGATACCAAAAGAATCTGAATGATCTGGATGTGATTTACCATTATGGACATGTGACACTACATGGGCTGAATTAACCTCACTGGAGTTGGATGATTGACAGGTTTTTCAACCAATCACTGCACGAATCTGCCTAGCAACAAAATCTGTGTAACCAAGTGGGTCAAAAATCCTACCCAGTACTGGTCAGTGTCATCACCCAGCTCATGTGATCCAAATGTTAATGCATGATTGCAGATTTGTTTGCCCCACCTAGTTACCGCATTACTATAGTGGGTGTGGTTTATTTCCTTAATCGGAGAGGTTGATTGATTTGAAAACTAGCCATTTGGCTTGTAGTACTTACAGGCATCAATATCCATTTTTGATACTACTTTGTGATATATATTATAGACGTTGGTAATCGCTTATTTAAATCTTTGATTTTAAATTGTCTATCATAATTCTTGGAGAGGTTCAGCAAATTCTGACAGCAGGAATAGACTCACATTTAGTGACTGGTTTTGGAGAGAAATTTAATAATGATTGTCTGCCCAGTCATCACAAATACTGCATGCATTATAACTCTGCCAAGTACGAAATAAGACTTGAAAGACTTTTTAACAATTAAACCAAACTTCAATTGAAATTTAAGTTGAAGTTTGATTTTACCAAATTATTTGTATACACAATGTTTATAAGTGGACAATTCCGTCCACTTGTCTCGCCGTCCAAAAGCACAATGAGCAACTTGTCCTCAACACTGTCTTATTGAATTACCGAATTTTATGCAAATGAGGAGGTATAGATCTCACCTCTATTAATATGCATTGAAAATATATAGTGATCTTCAGTAGACTTTCTACATCAGTCATTTCAGTGAAACTTGTGACATTGATCAAATCTGATCTCTTCTGCATTCGACGTGATAACAAAGAAGTTTTGCAGTTCTGTATCACTTTGTCCACCACCATGGCAAGCAGTGATGTATTCACTGGTGGGTCAGCGGCGGCCACCTACTTGGGGTGCAACTCCCTCCCCCCCTTGGTGTAAGTAAAATGTAAGTAGTGGGATATACCAGTATACAATATGCCACCCCTTGGTGTAAGTAAAATGTAAGTAGCGGAATATACCAGTATACAATACCCCCCCCCCGTCTTGGTGTAAATAAAATGTAAGTAGCGGGATATACCAGTTTACAATATGCTAGTAACATATTCAAGCACTTAACTATGAAATACAAGATTAACTATCGCCCAAATTTGGTGATTGCCTTATTAAATATCACCCCATATTGATGACTAGCGAATTTATTTTGTAAGAATATTTTCAAACTTGCCCCTCCTGCCACCAAAAGCTGAATATGTCAATACATGCAGTATGGCATACATGACCACTAATCCTTTGAAATACATACATGCAATTTCTTCATCAATCAATAATTGTAATGATCCTCCGTTGAGTCAGAACTAAGCAGCCACACCAACTGTGAGTTTCTTAATTTTTGCTTTCTACATTGATTTTTATGCTAAATAGCTTAAATAATTAACCAGGTATTATGTAATATGATAGATGACAAAGCAATAACTCTTATGGCAAAGAAAATATTAATTCAGGAGAATTTAAAAACTTTCAATGATATCAGTACCCTACTCTTATGGTTCGTGACATCACTGAATCTTTTTTTATGACCAATGAAATATAGTGGGTGACCTGAATTTCTACCACCCCCGAATTTCCCCAAGTTTAACAAACTTGTTACAATTACTAATTGTTAATCAAACTCTATTTTCAATCATTAGATGCTTCATACTTTGATTGTGCACTTTTAAAATAATTATATATTGAAGTTTATTTCGACCAGTATTGCCGATTGAACATTGTTTACGGTTTGTGTTTGTTTGATGAAAGATTAACGGCACCATGACAGAGAGGGTCAAATTGTGAAAAAGAGGTTAGCTCATTCCACAGGAAGATAAGAAAATAGGATGGGTACTGGTACACCTATTGGGTAATTAGGCATATTTAACACACTGTGGACAAATTTCAGGTCAGCAGTGGAGTTCCCAAATCTAATAGGGCTCATCACTATTGCTTTAAATTTCAATAAATTTATCATCATTTAAAAAAAAAAAACAATTGCTAGAAATCTTAAAGGGTCTTTTGAAACTATAATTTTTTCTCAATCTTCTTGGAAGTATAGGTAATTGATATTTAAGTACTCAAGCTGGCAAAACTCGGACTGACCATAGTACTGTTAAACAAATGATGAACCTTCAACAACTCTAACTTTGCATCATTCTTTTAAATAATAATTTTATTTCAATAACTTAAAAAGTATATAAAAAATTTCAGAAATCAATAAACACAAAACTCGATTGTGTCACTGTGAGAATGTAGCCGTCTAATTTCTCAAACCATGTAACAACTATGAAATAGGTGACAAAAAATGGGTGAATGAATGTTTCATCAATTTCATAGCTTTGCTCTATCATAGGAGATAAGAAGCCTGATATAATCCTTATTTCATATAACAGAGGATTAAAATCTACAGTAAACCAAACAGCAAGTCAAAATCTTATTCCTGTCTCAAGTTATTCATGTTTGAAGTCAACACATGAGGGCAGACTAAAGGCCGTTACACACTGAACGCGATGCGGCGAGCGATTTCTAAACAAAATTGAATCAAATAAAGGAAAAGAAAAAATTTAACCTCTTGTTATCATAGAAAGATCATCATCGAAAACTGATTGAAAGGGCCTTTCTACACCCATTAAAGCATAATTTGCATCGCGACAAAAAAAAACGCACCCCACTATAGTGAATTTCTCCACTTTGAACAAAAAAGCATATCTAACAAATTTTCCAGTATCATTAGATAGCCTCCATTGTAAACTTCATCGTGTGTAAGCAAAAAGTCAAAGCATCTTATTATATTTGTTTCCTGTATGATTATCTACAAAATTGCTCGACGTGTCATATTCAGTGTGTAACGACCTTAAGGCTTCTATTTTGTACAATTCTGTATTAAAATCTTGTGAATGAATGATGACAATATTTTCCAACAGGGACATAAGGATTATAACATATTTCTTTATCATTTTTTAAACAAAGTTTTAACAGCATGTTTTGATCATTTCATGTGTACACAAAAATGCCCTTTACCTGCACAAAAGGAAAACAATGTTTCATCAGCTAGAAAACACAATATTCTGCTGGAATGATAACATCATTTTCTGCAGGTTTTAAAATGCAAATGGCAGCTACCATGGTAGCAGCATTAACGTTTTAAATAATTATAAAACTATGTTAGACTGCTTCGGGAGGTATGAAAGTTGGTAAGAAGATTTTTCATTTCATATAAAATAAGGATTATGTCAGACCCAAAGTCTCCAGTACATCAAGGTCAATCAAATTTAAGCAGTCCTAATTACTAATACAGCTCCGTGGTAATACGTGGCATGCCCGTAGCCAGGAAGGGGTAGGGGGGAGGGCGTGCAAGCGAATGAACCCAGTTTTGTTAGGAAAGTGCCCTTTTGAAATCTAAAAGAATATTTATCACCTGGAATTTCATAGTTTGTTGTCCTTTTATACAAAAAAAGGAACCCCCTTTTGTTGGGAAAAAGCCCTTGTGAAATCTAGAAGAATAATCAGCACCTCGAATTTTAAAGTTTGTTGCCCTTATATATGAAAAACGAACCCCCTTTTTAAATTCCTGGCTACGGGCCTGAGTGACAAAATCCCCAAATTCTGTGACATCATCAGATATTTACACAATAAACAGAATAGAAAAACAAATATAACACAAGTTGTAAACCATAAGTGGGGCGTAATTTCCTGAGGGTATGATTGCCAAATATGAAACACAGGTATTGAAATTTTCACTCTTCCCCAATGCATTTCTCTAATTGTACAGCATCCTATGCTGAACAAGAATGACTACTACTCTTTATGATGGCTTCCTTGATGAAAAAAAAAATGCCATTAACACTTGTTAGCGAAACAAATCAATCAAACAAACAAGACTGCCATCCAAAATGATGTACTATGACATTTGTGAACTTTGATACATAACTCTGGTTTTGAATACAAACAATGAGAACTGCTAATGATGTCGGCTAAGAAATCGTTTTTTTATTTTTAAACATGTATAATTTCCTTCGTACTAGCAAAACAAGCTGCAGCAACTGGCTTTAACATTCCTCTGAAAGTTCTTGTAGAAACATCACAAACGTAAAAATAATCCATGAAAAAACTAATGTTTTGCCACAATTATTAATACAAGACTAACAAATGGCGTTCATTATGATCCCCACGATTCATTTCCAAGCACGATAATATGTCTATTTGTCTCAGGGTCTCTCTGTACGCGAATTGGTGCTACTTGCGAGACCGAATCCGCATCTACCTGCTGGCCGATGGACTCGTCCGTCACATGATTCACTTCATCATCCTCTGCTGACGCAATCTGAATCGTAATGGTATCTTCCGTTCGACGTCTCTTATGTCTTTTGTGAGAGGTTTGTGGAAGCATGGAAGGTTTGTTATGGAGTTTATTAACCACCTCTAAGAGATGACTTTTCACATCAAGAAGAGCATTTCTGTCAGAGTTATGAGCAGTCAGAGCTTTTATATGTTCGAGCAAAGTTTCACACTCTTGCTTCTCCTGAAGATCTGTTCCTGCAGTTTCTAAAAATACATTGCCATGATCAGTTTGATTGCTCCCTGAAGGTTCATCGCTCATTTCTTCAAAATCTGAGCCGGCTGTGTCAACCTCTTCTTCTCTGACAGGTTGGTCGAGAAGTAACAACGACTGAGCTGCAAGATTGCCCTCGTCTTTGCACACAGTCGTCTTTGAGCTATTTTTCTTTGGAGGACCTGGTTTCTTGGTTCTTTCAGGGATTTTTGGTAGTGGAACAGCAATTCCCTCATTTCTGGAAAAAAACAATCATATACAAATATATCAATTATTCATAAATAATTACAAACTCCAAATTCAAATTCCTAATGTAGTATTGCAAAACAAAACACAAAATATAATGTTGACATTTTGGGCTAAAAGTTTGCAGCACTTTTCTTGATATAATAGGAACATTTTTAAAGATATATGGAGAAGTAGAGGAATCAAAAGGTTGTTTGCTTTAAAATCAACAAAAATCATTCAAATAACAATTATTCCCATCAATATTGGCACTAAATACAGGCCATTTTACAGACAATTTCCAGATCTTAATATGTCCATTTTTTATGCAAATTGTGTTGTGTTGTACTAAATGGGAAGACTAATCTATTGTTATCTAATCATCCATTACAATTTTTTAGAGAGGATAATCTGATTCTGATCACATATTTTTCAATCCGAGTCTCACCGCCAATCAAAATATAACTTCCTGTCGAAAGACAGATGAAGAAAAGAATTATTAAGAATCATTTAAAGATTTAAAAGTTTTAATCCACAGAATTAGAAACTGTGTTGACAGTAAGATGAGAGATGAACAGGCTGGATTTAGAAGAGGAAAGAGTGCCACTGAGCAAATTTTCATCCTGTGCAACATTCTAGAACAGGTGGCTGAATGGTAGTCAACCATATATATCGCCTTTGTTGACCTCGAGAAGGCGTTTGACTCAATGTACAGAGAAAGCCCTGGAAAATAATGGCAGCCTATGGTATTCCACAAAAAATAATATGTTTGATTAAAGCGTTATATGAAGACAGAGAATGTGCAGTTATAGATGATGGTGTGGAATCTGAATGGTTTCAAGTTAAAAATGGTGTAAAGCAAGGTGATGTAATGTCAGGGTTCCTTCTTCTGATGGTGGTTGACTGGGTGATGAGGAAATCGACTGATAATAACAGGAATGGAATTAGATGGAAGTTCATGTCAACACTTGAGGATTTAAGATTTTGCTGATGATATCGCTCTACTTTCATCTACATATAAGGATAAGACAGAGCTCATGAAAGTTAACAGCAAATGCGCAAACAAATTTTGAATCAATAACCAACAACTAAATGAAGCAAACAAGTTCAGATACCTTGGTGCAACAGTAAGCTTACATGGTGGTGACAAGGAAGATATCTAAAACAGAATCTCTAAAGCAAGATTAGCATTTATGAAATTAAATAGGATATGGAACTCAAGCACATTCTCAATATATACAAAAATACAGATGTTTAACTCTCTTGTTACGTCTGTACTCTTGTGGGGTTGCAAGACATAGAGAGTTAATGCAGCAGATAATAAAAACCTGGATACATTTATGTTCAAACGCTACAGGAGAATTTTGAAGATCAGATGGCCATATGTAATATCTAACAATGAAATACCGAGAATCACTAAACATGACAAAATCAGCACTGAAGTAAAAAGAAGGTCGAGGTGGATTGGTCATGTGATGCGCATGAGCACAATTAAGCACTGTGTGACAACTATGATGTGGAAACCAGAGGGGAGGAGAAAAGTTGGTCGTCCTAGAACAACCTGGAGAAGGACAGTCGAGAAGGAGAGAAATGTGATGGGATAGAGCTCGTGGACAGAAGCCAGACAACTTGCAAATAAACAGAGTCCAGTGGAGAGAGTGCACTGCAGCCTTATGGGCCAGGTGGCCTGAAGAGACTAGGTGAGGTGAGGATTTAAAGATTTTCATCTGTCTTCCACTTAACCTATACACAACAAAACATCCTCCAGCTTTCATCAGCCATAACTTGCACAATCTAAATACCATATTTGACATAATAAGTGCCCAGGGTGTTTACAAAAATAGAATTACACCACATTTTAGGTCCAAAGTTTCTTCCTGATAAAGCGCCCATGCTCCAGGGCCACATACAGTGTGCTATTCAAACAGCATTGTGTGAACTGCTTCTATACTAGCCCCACAATAACCACCACAAAAACATTGTGAGCATCAGATGCAAAATAAGCAAATAATGTTAAAAAAAATTATTTTAAGTCTTCAAATTAATCAAATAAAATATGTTATCAGTCAAAAAATATTGGGTTGGCACTTATTAGAGCATGGGCACTAAATACGTAAAATACAGCATGTTAATTTAATAATTTGAGTATTCTGTCATTAGGGCATTTTGAACTTCCGGGACTATTTGTCGGTAAAAACGTGCTACGATTTGTGCACAAGTGAACACCACGCTTTAGCCTACATACACATGATAGATATATTTTAAACTTCAATATGATCTTTTCTACGATATTTCCTCCACATTTGCAACAATTTCCTGCAAAATTACCAAAGCGAACGTAGAGATTTAGGCCTCTAATGGTGACCAATTTCACACTGGCTGTAATAGTAAAATGCTTTTGTTTTCACCAACAAACTGGTTGTTTAGATTTATGCACGTTCTTGTGACGTCATCCCGAATACTCGAATATAAAGACTTGTTCTACTGATTTTTTCAACTCTAATGGGAAATAGAAACAATTTTTTGCATCCGACCACAGACCTATAAACAAAAACAAATTATTGATCTGAATGTATAAAATGCTGACCAGCTATATTTTGACCAAATCAATATTCACTTGGCACAACACAGCACAAGCCACACTATTCAATGAACATCCAAGACTGCACTTACTTCATTTTAATGCGGGCTTGGTAACAAAAAGACTTAACAACTCTCGCTGTGGGAAAGTAGCGACGATTCGTCATAGGTGGAGGTTCTCTGCCTTTGAATAATTCAGTCTTGACAAACTGATATGCCTTAGCTTGTAGTTCTGCTGTGTTGAAAACTCTCTTATAGACCATGTCAAATATTTTGTCCCTTACCTCTGGATCAAGGGAAAACTTTTCTTCAGTGTCCTAAAAAAAAAAATCATCACAGAAACAGGTTGGTTGTTAAGAGGTTTAAAGGCACCTTACACAATTATAGTCACATATGCCAGGTGATATGTGAGTGCAACTAAAGGTGTTGTCCAAAAAGGTAATTATAATTACAAGGTCAAAATCTTGGCCCTACGTGGTGTCTACAGACCTTAAGAGTGATCGATTGATAGATTGATTGATCGATGAAACTTAGCTGAACATTGACATCAAAAGTCAAATACTGCAAGAGGCCTTGGAGAGATTCCTCTCTTAACACTGACTCCCCTAAAATTCAGTAATTTCAGAAATTCTATTAAAACAGACTATCACTTACTTTTCCAACCTCATGACCACTGTGCATGCTAAGTCTTGGCAATGAGACATAAATTCTCCTTTCTCCTAGAGTAGTATTTTCCTCCAGGAACTTACGTAGAGCTTTGGAATTGGTACGTTTATTGTATGCAGAGTTATATGGGACCTACAAACAAAAGAAATAGATAAGATTTAATTCGAAACAAGTTAAAGGAGCTGGCTTTTGCGAGTCTCAAGAATATTCTTATACACTTTCCGTGCATGTAATGGTATTGAATTGATATCTATGTTCAAACCAATTATAATTATTTCTCATGAATATTTAAGTATATTTTAAACAATACACAGACCCCTAGCTTTGCTGTTTTTCAGAGGTGGCCCGCCCGGCCCCTCCGCAGGCCCGCCCTGCCCCCATGGAGGTCCGTCCTGCCCCTGATGATATATATTGATTCTTTTAGATTCAATTTTTGTTTAACTTATCTTAATTAACCTCCTTAAAGAGGCTCCTGGACTCCATGCCGAAAAGACGCAGCGCTTCGCACGTGCATTATTGTGCCCTCAACAAGTCTAGCACCCTGCCCCTTTTTAAATCAAGCTAGGGGTCCGATACCCAAATTACAAATTAGACCCATGCTGTTTTAAAATTCCCTGACTAATGAAAAAGAATCCCTCATTTAGCAGCAAATCTTACCATTATTGCTACATTATGACGTTAAACTTCTAATGCACATTACCTTAAATTCTGCAAACTTGTGAATTTCTCGTAAATAAATCTGTGCAGGACAATCAACTTTTCTGCTTGGGACAGTCCTTGCCTTCTTTTTCTTTTGATAACTCTGGAAAAAATATATATATAATTCAATGATTGACTGCAGTTTTCAATTACAATTTACCATTATAAATCATTTGGATGGTGCCTTTCACTCTGCACAAAAAGTTTTCATTCACATGGGCAGCTGGGGTGGAAAAAATATTTTACTTTCTGCGACAATAAAAAGTTCTTAAAAAAATGAATGCGGAGTGTACAGTTTATTTCACACATTTTCTCCCCTTTTCTTTTCATTTTTTTTTTTCATATTCCACTTTTCTTTCTCCCCATTTGATGTATTTTCCTCTCTTTTTGTTTTTTCCCCCTTTTTCCCTTCCTCTTTTTTCTTTCTGAAGACCTGCCAAAAGTTCTGGGGCCATTGGTATCATAAATTCTGGGGCCATTCGTACCATAAGTTCTAAGGCCAATGATACCATAAGTTCTGGGGCTATTGGTACCTTAAGTTCTGGGGCCATTGGTACCATAAGCTCTAGGGCCATTGGTACCATAAGTTCTGGGGCCATTGGTACCATGCGTTCTGGAGCCATTGGTACCATAAAATCTGGGGCCATTAGGACCATGGTCTACTACAATTTTCCACCCCTAATGGGCAGAATACAGAGAAATCCTTTAAGGAGATTTAAAGTCTGACATAATCCTATTTCATTTGATTGAATTAATGATAACGAATTTTTTTGACCAAGTTTCACACCCCCTTAAGCAATCTAACACAATTTGTATAATTATTAAAAACTTTAAATTTGACTACTTAATAGTACTGTGGGAGCTGCCATTTTGATTTCAAAACATGCAGAATATGATGTCATCAGCTCAGCAGGATGTTGGAATGCTTTCATTTCTTTATAAATCTACCTCAAGATTTCTAGGTAATGAGAAGAAAAAAATTCTTATATAAGGGTCAAGGAAATTTTTGTGTACACATGAAATTAACAAAACATTCTGTTAAAACTTTGTGTCACATCATTTTGGAATAGAAAATTTAATCACATTTCTAAAGAAATACATTATATTCCTGATGTCCCTATTGGGGATATTATGTCATCACGCACAATATTTCTCAATGAAGGATTGAACAAAATGGCAGCCTCCATGTGTCAACTTTAACATGAATAACTTGAGATAGAAATAAGATTTTGACTTGCTGTTTTTGGTAGTTGGTTAAGACTTGTATCCTCTATCATATGAAATGATATCAGACTTTATGTCTCCTTTAAATCATAATTAAAATTAATAGAAAAATTAGTAAAGGCTGTTCAAAAAATGTTCAATATCTATTCATGTAATGTTACAAGCAAGTTCATGCAATGCACGAGATCTTTTTAAATGATTCCTACAGTTGGTTCAAGCGATGTTTTTAACATATTGAGGTGATGCTGCAAAAACATTTTAGGTACGTGGGTTAGGTATTTACACCCCTTTTTCAACACTTATAGACACAGCCGTTTGACAAACCAGTTGTGAAGCACTAGTGAATGAAGACCCACCAAAAAAAAAAAAATAGATGCCAAAACTTATTCAACTACAATTTTTTAGCACTCTGCAGAGCGCATACCTCCACCCCTGTTTGTTCCCCACCAAAATACTATCTACCTCAGAAACTCTCGACCCACCAGTATGCACTAGCTTTGGATTTTTGGAAGAGAAATTCCCGCTCTCAAAAAAAAATTGGTAGGGAATTTCACAATTTTGGTAGAGAATTTCCACATGTAGGCAGACGATGCCAAAATAACCTTCTACATTTTTGTATTTAAAAGGTAAAACTCCCCTTAAATCATATTTATTTCCGTAAATTACATACATTTTCGGGCTGTGCATTTACGTTTATAGCAACCTAAACCTTTAAACGTCCGATTTTTTGTTCGTTCAAACATGACCTTTGACCTTAAGTTTCACCAAAAATCAGAAAAATGTTGACATACCAAAAAGACCCCCTGACACCTAGCAACATGCTATGCTATCATGACCAAGCTTTTTAGAGCAATAAATAAGAAACATCTTTGCAAAAAAAATTGTTTTTATATGCCACGATACCTAATACTTATTTAACTATGCTCTACACACCCCTTCTCCACCCTTCCCCATCCCAGGCAATTTACGCAAATTCCCATACCTTCAACTGCACACAGCCATCGTAGTACATGGCTGAGTTCTTCTTAACAGCAGCTACCATGCTGAAGAAACTGACTGTAAATAGTTTCATGATAGCCCCCTCATATATCGCTCAGAACATTTTAGAATTGAAATGAAGTTTCCGGATGACTTCTCGACAAACAAACAGAGGCAAAAACGTGTCCTCACATCCCCCCTCCCCCACCCCTCCATTTTCACCCTTCCCCTGTTCTAATATGTCTCACATTTTAAACACTTCTTCCTTAAGTAGCAACAAAACCACACACCATATTTAATCAAAATCCAATCATTAGTTCTTGAGATATCTTGATGACAGACAAACAAACAGAGGCAAAAACATGTTCCCACCCCCTTTTGCATCTTTCTCCTGTTCCAATATGTCCCAAATTACTTCTTCCTAAAGCAGTAACAAAGCCATACACCAAATTTGATCCAAATCCAATCATCAGTTCTTGAGACATCTTGATGACAAGTAAACAGACAGATAAAAGAAGGCAAAAACATAACCTCCGTCCAACTTTATTGGAGGTAATTAATGCACAGTTTCAATATATAGTTGAATGAAGACAAAAATTGTTTCCTGTATTCATGATATTTGTGCTAATTCCAAATATTGTGGCATGAGAATGACAAACAATTGATTTATATGTAAAAATAGATAAAAGCTATTTAACTAATGAAAGCACTCTCTTGCATAATGTCTTACACAATTAATTCTGAATATATTTTCAAAACACTGTAACAATGTTTAATATTTAATCAATCTTAAGATGTTTTCTATTTTTAAAGAATCTAGAAAATGCCAATCATAATCTTTTAAAAGAGAAAAGAACAAAATCTAGGTTTTGCCATACTTACAGGACTCTCTCTTTCTATTCTCTTTTTTTCCTTGAAAGCTCTTGACCGGTCTGGACCATACATGCAGTCCATTATCTTGGACCCCAGCGTAATGTAAGGTATACCATCATATGGAATTTTCTCTGTCATTTCGGTTCCATCTTCCCATAGAATTTTCCTTCCAAGTTTAAGGCCACCATTTTTTCCTGAAAATGATCAATAGAGAGATCAACAAATGAAATGCATTTCTTCAATTAAACCTATTAATATCTAACAATGTTTTATTTCATATGCAACCCTGACCGATCAATGCTTGTGAGCAGGTCAATGTGAAAGCAAGCAAAATAGACTACCATTTTCATTTTTCAAAGGAGTTTCTTTGTGTGAACTTTTTTAATTTCCCAAATACTGAAAATCTTCTGAAAAACATTTTATCTTTGTATTAGAAACACTTTCCAAATACAGTCAACTTGTCAAGGGGATATAAATTTGAAGGAACAACTCCAGAACAAATGTTGTTCATTTCAATTTAAACCCCCAAAAATGTTCTCGCCCCTGAATTTGAAACTCCTATTTTTATTTAAAGATAAATTCCTTTCAAACTATTCCCAGCACAAAAACAGGTCAACAAATTGTATCTGTATCAACTAAAGAAAGGAAACTTATGGACCATTTTTTAAGACTCCCTAGTGCCTTGAAAATAAAATTCCACTCATTTTTTTACTACCAAAATAAACTTAAATCCAGTTATTTACATTTCATAATGAGCAAATACCTTTTATAGAAAATATACTGAATGCTATTGGGTCAATCATAAATGAGATCAGATCAATAAAAATCAATTAACAATCAATTACAATTTTGAATCAATCAGCCATTGAAGTACAATTATACTAAAAACATCAAATCATCCAGACATCTTTTTGCAGAATTAGATGATTCAGAAGAAGAGCTGATACAAGAGGAAATGAGGGGGCTTCTACCAGAAAAGGATCTGTAAGAATCTGTAGGAAATAAATTTGCTACAAGTTCCAAAAAAACAGCTGTTTTGTAGTGTAAATGCCTTTCAGAATATATATGGGCTTTTTGGATAATGTAGGAAGTATTTATTCAATTTAGTCAGTGTGTTTATTCAGTGTGTTCCTCATTTTATTAATCAACAAAGGTAACACCTTCCTGCTAATCTGGGTCGCTCACTGTTCGTTTCTTAGTTTATTCATTTTAATTTATTTTTCATTCTTGGGTCAAAATTTTATTTTCAACTGTTTGGTTTGGTTTGTTAATGTTTACCGGCATCGCAACAGACCAAACCAAACAGTTGAAATTTTATTTTCAACAGTTTGGTTTGGTTTGTTGATGTTTAACAACATCGCGACAGACCAAACCAAACTGTTGAAATTTCATTTTTAACAGTTTGGTGTGTTGATGTTTAACAGCATTGCGACAGAACAAGCCAAACCATTGAAAATGCATTTTTAACAAAAAAAATTAACAAGAATATTTCCAATCACATGTTTCTACAAAATTTATAATTATCAAAAACAAAAAAAAATTCACTTATTGAATAACAATAAATATAATGATATTAAATGTTATTGAATAGATATAGGGATGTGACCTTTAACCAATTATTGTGTACACCATCAAAAACATGGTTTACCATTTACAAAATGCATCGTTTATACTAGTGCTGTTGATTTGCGATTAATTGACTAAACGTTTAATTGCCAAAATTTGCGAGCATTTAGCGATTAATCGCAACCAAGCTTCACCCAAAAATCAACAAAAAAAAATAATCTAACATGCATTTTTGGACCACAAATATGCCAAGAATCTCACCAAATCCCAATATCATATTTTAAAATTACCCGTTAGGCTGAAAAAACTACCTGAAAATAAAAATCCTTGCTTTATTTAGATAACAATCAAAAAAGGTGTAGAAAAAAGATATTCATAAGAAATGTTGCCGATTTCTGGCAGTCAGAAGTTCCACTTGGTCTTTTCATTTATAGACAGACCGTACCCCAGTACAGCATTGGCTAAGGCCTGTAAAATTGGTTTTTAGTTCTTAAAGGTAAAGTGTGCCAACAATTTCAGTTGAATTTTGTTGTGGCCATGATCGTGCAGTAGAAAGATATAAACAATTGATAATGAAGGAATTTGCTTGATTTTTAATGTCATTTTCATGCATTTTAAGCATAGGAGGTTTGTTTTCAGTATATAGCTCAAACCTTTCAGGTAATTTTTTAGAGTTTTTTACTGTTTTCCAGTGTTGCTAATTGTCACTGTAACACTAGGCCACCCATAAATTATTTTTGCAAATAATCGCTTCAAAGTTTTACTAAACGTTTTAAAATGTTGCGAGCAATTAGCGATTAATCGCTAATTGTCAACAGCACTAATTTACACAGAAAAATCACCCAGAGAGTTTCCTTATTAGTTTCCCAACAATACTTTGCATTCAAAATTAATAGTTTTAATTAAATTTGCATTACTCTCTCACTTTGATTCGCCAACTTTAGAGATACTTGAGAGGCTTAGTTTGTTGATGCTTAATGGCACCACAACAGTCACAGTCAAATGTGCCAAGAGGGCTTTAAAAACTAAGGTGCTTGAGTTAGGACAGAGAGGAAAGAGAGGAGGGATAGAGGGAAGGAGGGAGAGAAGGTGAATAAGTGAAAGAAGTATAGGCAATAAAGGAAGGTAAGGCAGAGAAAGGAAGGAAAGGGAGGTTTAGATCAGGTGGAATAGATTGCTGTTGTGGAGAAAGGTGATGAAGTTGGAGGTAGGATTGTTCTTGAAAACATCAGATATGGAGATGGAGAGGTGTGATCTGGTGTTCAGGTATATGGGACAGGTTAAGAGGATATGCTTGATCGAGAGATCGGTGTTGCATGTAGGGCAGAGAGGAGCAGGGGAGCCGGAAAATAGGTGAGAGTGGGTAAGAAAGGTGTGGCCAAGGATGCGGGTAATAATAAGGTCCTCCCTGTGGTTGCGACTGTGCAGAGGGACATTGGTCCCGGCTTTTGCTTTGAGGGTGTGAAGTTTGTTACTGGTCTCGAGATTCCAGAATTCTTGCCAGGTCTTACTAACGTAGCTGGAAGTGGAGAAATGGAGGTCTGAGAGTGGGATAGGAAAAAGAGAGATGTAATTCGACAGAGAGTTGTTGACGGCTCTGTTGGCTCTCTCGTTGCCGGGAATGCTGACGTGGCTGGAGATGCAGATTTTTTTTTTTCCCCAAGGAGGAAAGAGAGTGAAGTTTATTGAGGATTTGTAGGATGAGTGGATTGGACCAGAGCATTTTGAGGATGCCAGTGAGGACGGATTTAGAGTCGGAGAAGATGACGAAGTGGGGGCGGAAGGAGAGTTCAACAAAGCTTAAGGCCAGGAGGATGGCCTTTGCTTCAGCAAAGTAAATTGAGGCTCAATTAGGAAACCTTGAAGAGAGGGTGAGGCCAGGCGGCAGCAGCTGCAGTGTTTTCAGTAACCTCGAGGTGCCTCAAGTAAAGTTTGCGGGCGGAGGCATAGATGAAGCTGCCGTAGTCCAACTTGGACTCTAAGAGGGAGCTGTATAAGGTGAGCAGGGTGAGACGATTGGCTCCCCAGGCCGGAAAAGTGGAGGTCCTTGAGGATACCATACTGCCAGGTGGTGTCAAAGGCCTCGAGGTCGAAGGAGATGGAGATGGCTTGGTGATTTCTGATGACGGCTTCACGTACATAGGTGTCAAGTTTCTCCTATAACCATTTTGAGAGGGGAATAGGATGGAGTAGAGATCGCGTTAACGACAAATTTGTCATATATTACGCCATGGCAGCAATTTCTTACGACACAGGTTGTACCTGCATCGTAAGATTTAGATATAGCATGTGGAATTTTACGCCAGAGTTTTTTATTACCATAAATGAAAATCATGAACATTTTACCTCTCTGATGCGATTCAAAGTTTTATTTCATACAAAAATGATTTTTAATTACTCATTAATAAAAGACAAATGACACAACTACGAGACTAACGGCCGAATGATCCAACATTTCCGTAGTGCTGTACATAAACACATATACACTGTAGGCTAGTACATGTACTGTACATAGACCCTATGCATAATGTATATACACTGTACAGTGTACGTGAAAGTTTTGATGTTGTTTTGAAAGCAGGCTATCAATTGTCAACAATATTATTAGCTAGAATTCTACTTTCCTCCTATACTGTGTTGATTATGTGTCTGTGAAGTGATCACAATCTGCAAGTCAAGTTACTATACTGTAAAGAAGTAAGCGTGTTCGAGATCTGAATAGTATATTATTCTTGACAATTGGTCAAAGTTTACTAAAACCTCATGAAAGTTTGGATGCAATAAACAAAAGTATTTTCTAGTTTATTTTGGGATTGTTAACCCAAATTTCATAATTCAACAATCAACAATATACAAGGATTAGGTCTAAACTTTTTTTTGATATTTCTATGATAATAATAGTCCGATTTTTAATGTTTATGGTATTTCCAGCGCAATTTTCATTCATTTTAACAAGGCAAGCCTACACAAGAGTGTGTGTTAACAATTACTTGCATGTTTCGCTAGCCCGCAGTACCCTGTACATTATGCAATGCCCTGTACATTATGCAATGCCCTGTACATTATGCAGTGCCCTGTACATTACGCAGTGCCCTGTACATTACGCAGTGCCCTGTACATTACAGTGCCCTGTACATTACGCAGTGCCCTGTACATTAGGCAGTGCCCTGTACATATGACGGCAAATTCACAAAATACGCCGAAATTCAAGGGCTTGTTGTAACCAAATACGCCAGGCAGAAAATTCTAACGCAACCTCTGGGATGGAGTACCAACAGAGCCTGTAGTTGACCATATCTTCTGTAATCTTGCAGAAGCAGAAAGTGAGAGCAATGGGCCAGTAGTTGGTGGGGATGGACCTGTCTTTGTTAGGCTTGGGGATGGGAGTGATAAAGGCCTCTCTCCAAGTAATAGGGAAAGATTTGGAGGACCATATGTGATTATAAATTTTGGGGAGGATGTCAAGGGAAGTCCTGGGGAGGTTTTTGAGGAGCTTATAGTGGATGCCATCCAGGCCTTGTGAGGAGGACCCAGCTTTATTGAGGGCAGAGGAGAGCTCTGAGTAAGTAAATGGAATGTTGTAGTTTTTCTGATTGTTGGACTGGAAGTTGAGAAGGCTCTTCTCAGCCTCAATTTTCCGGTTACGGAAGAAGTGGAAAAGACTCATTTGAAGAGGTTTTGGCAAAAGTAGATGCTAGGAAGAGGTCCCATATAGGTTGGAGTGGGTGAAGAATTGGAAAAAGATACGGATGTTGGGGTTGAGCTGGTTTGGGTATTTAGAGTTTAGGATTTTTCTGGCTTCAGGGTATAGGATGTTTTTGAATTGTTTTTATTTGACAAGTTTTCTTTAATTTTCAGAAAATTTCCTTTGATTTGCAGTAAATTTGTTCAGAGTTTTCTTCATTTTTCTAGACAGTTCCTTCGTTTTTGGGAAATTTCCTTTGTTTTCAGAAAATTTCCTCTTTTTTTTTTATATGAAATTTGCATTCATTTTTGTGAAAATTCTATCATTTTCGGGATATTTTCTGCAATATTTGAAAAGTTTCCTTTAATTTTTGAGAAATTTTCTTTATCTTTGTTGAAATTTTCAGGATAATTTCTTCAATATTTGTGCAGTTTTCTTCAATTTTCAGGAAATTTGGGGAAAAACTTCCTTAATTTTCAGAAGATTTCCTTCATTTTCTGGAAATTTCCTTTATTTTTCTTTAATATTTGGGAAATTTTCTTTAATTTTCGGGAAATTTTACCAAAGCAATGCTTCTGGAGGCTTTGCCCCCCTGGACCCCTTTTAGGGATTTGACGGTTCCTATAATCGAAACACTGATTTTAAGCAATTTCCTAAACAGTTCATGCCAATTTACTTCTATATGGCCAACATTTTAATAAGATACGGTTTTTTTCGAAAGGGAGGGGGTGGGAACGGGACAATTCCCTTGCCTCTCCAGTGAAACATGACCCATCATGCCACTGGTTGTAATTCGAGACATACACTTTTGATTCTAGGTGCCCATCTTCTAATGAATTTTGTTTTCTTCAATAAAAAGTTTAGAAAAGTTCTTGATAGCCAAAACACAGGAAAACTTCTTCGTATTGCAACTTTGGACGTTCGTTAAATATTTTTGTATTTTTTCCACTATCAAATAGATGATTTTTGGAGCACATTTTCTAGACATTGGCACAAATTTTGTAGATCTTGGTGCACATTTCTTAGACATAGGCACACAATTTTTGAGTCCAAAAATTATCTTCATCAAATTACATGCACACTTTGCAAACTATACAGTCTGGCATGGCATAGACCGTGCCTACAACTTGTAACTTACAAGCAGCAGGAGGGATTCTGTGATTTGCCAAGAATTATCAATGGGAATAAAGCTGCAGAGATTCAAGGAATGCTTATTTCAGTGATCGGTCTTCCACGAACTTTGTACATCAGGACGTAGACGAGAAGGCGTGACACTTTCTCATAATATTAATAACTGATCAATCTCGACGCCAAAACGTACATGTTATCCAGCTTGGAGTCACCAGATTGACTCTGGGATGGGTCAATTTAGGCCTACTTCAGACCCACTGACTTTGTAAAGAGGTAATTGATTTGGGATAAGTCATTAAAAAAAAAAATGTCAGTTACCTTAGTGGCTAAGGGATGGGTCAATGTACATGTTTTGTCCACCCACTTTGGTGCAATGACTTACCTCATCTGGGGGTGTTCATTAGCAGTGAGTCACACAATTGACAAGTGCATAATGCATAATTTACAATGATTTGTTGTAACTTGTACACAATACCCCCATCTAGCCTACGCATGCACATTTGTATTGAAAATTTGAAAAAAATATTTAACAACAATTCATTTCCTGCACAAATACCCCAGTGAACATAAAGATTTCGGCCAGTGACCAGTTTTACACTGGCTGTAACGGTAACTAGGCTAGGCCTACAGTAGGTGTATCAATTCAGCACATGTACCAATTCCGCGTATTTTCGCATTTGTTTATTCGTTTACCTCTAATAATCTATTGCTAAAATCTTACCATTTGTTCTTACTCATAAAACATACAAAATCAAGAATTTGTGCTGAATTAAAACTTCAAAATATGTTTCCGTCCACGAGTAAAAGAAACATTTTTACCTTTTAATTTCGAGCCTACATCACTCGAGACACTTGATTCTGTAAAAAAATCATACTACTTTTTTTCCGTTTTGATCAGAAATGCACGAATAAAAAAATCTTTAAAAATATGGTCAAGCTTAGCAGGTTAAATAACGTATGAAAATTATTGTAAACTTGCAAAATAAACTAAGTTTGCATGATAAATATTGTTTTTTCATGTTTTCGCGACCTTTATCGCTTGCGAAATTCCCGTACCAGTTTAGCGTATTGTCTTCTCGTAACTACTTGACTGCACTTGCGCCGTATAGATACGCAATTTGTTATTTTTCTATTGCAACTGGTACATACAAAAACGATGGAAAAAGGTTCAATCTTAAAACGGATTTTATTTGATAGCCGACTGGCCGACGGGTGTCATTGTATCTAAACCTAATGTCAAAGAGTTTATTTAAGATGTTTTTCTTCAATATATTTGTAAAAAGCTGTAAAATATATGTATAAAAATGAGATGAATTGCAGAAAATCGTGTTTTAAATACGCTCAACTGGTACACATTTCGTGGTACATGTACACCTTGTCGAAATTTTAAAATAAAAATTTTAAAAATTTATAAAACTTTTAGAGTTCAAATACTTTTTAACTAGAATATTCATATCTTAAACTTTTAATCAATGATATTTTTTAGAAGTAGAAACCTACATATAACGAACGGAGGTAAAAACAATTCCTAATGTGCTGAATTGGTACACCCACTGTAGGCCTAAGTGTAAATAATTTAGTGTAAAATTGGTAAATTGCAAAATTTTGTTAAAAAAAAAAAACAAACTTTGTTTTCATCAATAAATTGGTTGTTTTGCTTTACAAATTTAATTGAAAACTTTAACATTGGTGGACTGTCTACTTTCATGCTCAACTTCACTTAAATTCTCTTTATAATTAAGCCTAATGTTATTATTAAGCGTACAACAACTTTATGGCTTAGGCCCCCTAGGCCTAAGCCATAATGATAAACTAACCAGGTCCGAGGTGTTCCGAGAGTGGCAAGAAGTTCCCGAAGTTTTTACTCTCTCTGTACGTAATGAATTTTGAAACTGTTTTAAGCTCATACTCCCGTATTATTCTTTCTGCATCATCAATGTTCGTAACATAAAAAAGTCGTGGGAATTGAGCTTCGATCTCATCGTTCCACGGAAACTCATCAATGTTTAGCTCTTCCATCATCATTATATCATTTTGAGAGGTACAAAATGGCGCTGAATCATTCTGACAGTTAGGATTTTTGCATAAGGTACTAGAAAAGCATTAGAAATAACATCCGATTGTGGTTATCGTGCACCAAAAGCAAGACAATCCCATTTTTATTTACTTCGGTTGCCGAAAAGAACAAAGTATTCATTATAATTTTTCCAAGCAAAAAACGCCATTGACACCTTTCTTACTTATCAGACAAATAAAAAGCAAGTTATCTCAGTCTTTTCGAATTTTGATATTTATGTTATGATTTTGTTATATGAACTTAGTGTCGGACAGACAGTTGACATGGAACCCCACTTACCCCTCCAAAAAATGACAATAATGAATACAAATAAAGATAGGCCTGGTATTATTTAGCTTTTCGGGGAGCAGCAAGAAAAAGAAAACCTCCGGGGGAAAACCTTAACCGACATCAGGGACGTAGCCAGAAATTTGGGACCGTAGGCTTCAAGAAATGCTGAGTCTGTAGGGTCTATAAGAGCTATACTAGTGTTCGGGTCGTTTAAGTGTAACAACGTTACGTTCTATGGAGATTATCCCAATCTTTCCTCCTTTCAATCATGCAGTGGCGTGGCGGCAGGGGAGGGCAGAGGCACCCCCCCCTCCCCCTCCCCCCTAGCGAAGCTTTCTGAGGGGGAGCCAAAATCGTCCTGATGAAAAAATTGGCCCTGGAAAAATTTACGTGTTGATCAATAACTTCTTCCTATGCTACTCAGCAAGTAATATTTTATTTGTGTAGTCCAAAAGCGCATGAATTTTCAACAGAAAAGACCAAATTTTCTGCCATTTTCCTACCATTGGCACTCGAGGTCCGACAGAAACCGATGCATGGCGATATCTCGTCGGCATTTTTTTTATATTTGCTCCTGCTATGGAGGGAAAATAATTTTCTTAAATACATGCTGGTAGAAGGTTTTCGAGAGGTCGCCGAATGCTCACAGGGGCGCAAAAAATGTTATAAAAATATACTCTTATATACTTTTTATTCTCAACATTGTAAATATTTTTGCTCAAAGCTTTATTCTTACATCAGAAACTTGAAAAACATTCCTAGACCCCAATTAAAGACACATATTGTAGTCAATGGGATCCTGCATTTGAAGTTTCGTTCCAAAATAATGATTCCTTTTAACTAATTTTAGTTCGGAAGTGACTCAATTTTGAGCAATTATCTTCTACCTAAATCACGTTAAAAAAACGCTAATAGCTTTCTGGGGCTTTGACAACTCGGCGCCTAGGACGTCGATACTAGATTTAATACAGTACTGAGCAATTTGCTGCAGTAAAAATTGCAAGAATGCAGAGATTTCGCCCAGCGCCTCTACATGTAGTTTTGCCTAATAGATTTAAAGCCCTTTTCTGCTATAATAACCATGTTTTCTGCTATTAAAACCATGACATGACAGACGTAGGGCTTCCTGCAAAACCCTGGGTGGGGACCAAGTGGGGACCAGAGCTTCGCGACCTTCGACCCTATAGCATGCCTTGAGTTGACACAATCTTAAGCCCCACCAATAAGGAACGTGTTACAAATTGATTTTCATCGGGAAGTCTTCTGCAACTTTGTGGGAAATCTTGAATTTTCGGGAATTGGGCTTTAGTCTTCGTGAAATTTGCTTCCATTTTTGTGTAATTTTCTTCATTTTGGGGATAACTTCTTCAATATATGGAAAGTTTTCTTCATAGGCCTACTTTGGGAAATTTCCTTCATTTTGCGGAAATTTTCTAAAAAAGTTTTTTTCATTTTTCGTGAAATTTCCTTCGCTTCCGTAAAATTTCCTTCATTTTTTGGATATTTTTTCTCTCTTAATATTTGGGAAATTTTCTTCAATTTTCGGGAATTATTTTTCATTTTGATGACATTTTTGGGACGTTTCTTTTAATAGATGGGCAGTGTTTTTCAATTTTCAGGAAATTTTCTTCAATTGTTGGGATTTTGTTTTTCAATTTTGGGGAAATTTTCTTTATTTTTAGAAGATTTCCCTCATTTTCAGGTAATATCATTCATTATCCGAATTTTTTTCGCAATATTTGGGAAAATTTCTTCAATTTTAACAAAGCAGCGCTTCCGGAGGTATTGCCCTTGGGGCCCTTTCAGGACTTTGACGGTTCCTAGATT